>VXBH01004068.1:34504-49679 GCA_013400035.1 Rynchops niger
TTGACTAGCAATAGACAAAAGTTGCTCATAGTTTATTTATGTGTCCAGGATGGTGAGGAACTGGGCAGGTTCTGCACTACAGGTACTACAGCACTGAAATCTCCTGGTTGTGGATAATAGGAAACATGTCTATCCTCCCACGTGAATGTGCATGTGGCTATTTCAGCTTGAGGAACTCTAGTTGTTTGGAAGTAATCTATTTAAAATATACACACACACAAACCATAGTTGAGTTATTTTTCTTTGATACTGCCATCAGCTGACAAAATCAGATTTCCCGGTGATAACTTTTCATATAACTAAAAACATATATATATGTGTGTGTGTGTGTATGTAATATCTTTTACTCTCCAATGTTCAAGCAAGCTTATGATGACATTATAATTAATCTAACAATATAAGTGTTGATAGCCATTCTGACATCAATATTGAAATTTATCTCTTGACTTGTCTAGTAAAGTTGTTATGACTTAATATTTTGATTCATGTAATACCAGCTTAATAGCTGTCAGGTGATTGACATGTATGTAACTTCAGTGATAAGATGTAATTAAGTGAAACTAATATTTGCAAATGATGCTTTCTTGTGTTCCCAATGCTGCTTGACAGTCTAGATTCCTACACCAAATCAAAAAAATCAGCCTCCTTCAACACCTTTTACTCCTTCAGTCACGGAAGAAATCATAAGCTTACACATGCAGCAGATGACATTGGCCTTGCTTGTTTTTCACAGTACAATCACCACAAAGTCTTGTGAGCATGCTGTCTACTGTCACCACCTCTGTGATGAGATATAACTGTAGAAGTAACACTTTTCTCCCCACTAGAAATCTTTTCTAATCTTGAATGTTATCTCATTTTCTCTTGTGTGCCTTGCTTTGCTCCTCTACAGCATCGCTCCTGTCTCTTACCAAAGATTCATTTGATCTTTTCTATTAATGCTTTCAGAATTTAAAAGTTTGTGTATCTTACCACATTTACATTTTCTGATCTTTTACAGATGGTAATGAGGCACTGATGTGCTCAGTTACTGAGGTTGTCAGCAATTGAGCCTTGGCATATTTGGAACGTGGGGACAGTAACCTTTTGTTATGGACTGGTAACTTTTTATTATTTCATACTATAAAATGTGTCACAGAGATGAAAATGCAAAACACTGTTGGAAACAGCATTGGCATTAAAAGCATGCCTGAGCTGAAGAGTGCTTCAGGTTAATGGATGAGTTTGGCCTGAGGATAAAAGGAAGCTTGCTTATTATTTCAATGGGTTTTACTCTCTGTGCTTTTAAGCTGAGTTTTTACTTTTATTCTACTTGTCTCTTGATCTCCGTATATAAGACAATATATACCACAGGTACAAAAGTGAGCCTGGCGATTTTCAGGGGAGCTGAGAGCTTTCTGAGCAACGTCTTCATGACTGGCGTAAATTCCCTCTCACCGAAATCAACAGTGAAAGTCCTGCCTGTGCTGAAATGCTGAAAAGCTAACTCTGAACATTCTGGGGAAAGACTTGCTGAGTCCCACGGGGCTGGGATTTCTTCTTTGTATTGCTGAAAATGGTATTGTTGTATCATTGGAAAGTCCACCGTGATATTTTCTATCATCCGCCTTGTGCAGAGGAGGGAGCACCACGGCAGCATCACTGTCTCAGACAAGGCTAAGCAGCATCATTCTTTGGCAACAAAGTCATGAAACCATCTTCAGATGGTTCTTGCTCACGATATGACCATGGGAGATGGGCTCCAGAGCAATGTGACACTCTGCTGTGCTGCAGTGAGATCACGGTAAGGTAAAATCCAACAGCAGCAATAAATGGTTATTTACCCGAATGAAGAAGGTGTCTGATAGCATTCCTAGCCAAATGGTCATCCCCATTACCCATGGAGGAATTAAATTCTGAAGCATTCCTGCAGTCTTTTTTTTCCCCCTCCTTTCAATTTTGCTGATTATCTGATGCATCCGGAGTTAATGCATCATGCTCTCTGGGCTTGCTGAGAGCCTCAAAACATTGCAGACCTTATGAAACCAGTCTGTTGGCTGACTGAAACGTCGTTTGAGGCAGGTACATTGCAATGCAAGTGAATGTGAGGAGGTGCCCCAGTGAGGACAAATAAGGGTGATAATGTAGAGGAGGGTGACACTGTGGAGAAGGGTGACAGCAGCCCAGTTAGTTTGTTTTGCTAGGACCTGAGGCAGTTAAAAGGCCTTTTGGGGCCTTTGTGAAGTTTAGTGGGGGTGTCATTTGTTCTCCAAGCTCTACAAGAGCCATGGCAAGTTGTCTTCTGGTCTCCTAGCACTTCTCCCTGTCATCTGTCAACCTGGCCCTGTGCTTATCAGACTTCCTTCGGAGAGCTGGACCTCTTCCCAGTGCCCCTGCACCACACGAATAGTCTGCAGAGCATTTTGGCTGTGGTCACATACATGCCTTCTCCTCCTGATAGAAACTGTTGGACTGTCCTCACAGTTCGGGAGGAGTTATTCCAACACAGACTTTGTTTGCTATTAGATGAAGTTACCTAAATACCTTTAATTAGGTGAATTCTTCTGACTAGGCACAGACAGGCCATTAAATCAGTTATAGGAAATAGGATATTCTGGTGTGGTAGGAAAGGCATTTTTCATAAGTAAGACCAATTACGCTTTCTAGTGAGGTGAAGCTGTAAACGTTTTGAGTTTGGTATTCAGCTTCTCTGGCTCATCAGAAGCAAGATAAATGACAGATGTCAAAGATGTCATCCAGTAGAGATAGCTTTATGGGTCTCAGAACCTCTCAGTTTTCTTTTTAAAAACTTGAAACTATTCAGTGAATTTATGAAGTCTTGAGATATGTCCATTGGTTACATACGTCACCAAATAATTACAGGACATTCTACTAGCTAATGTTACCTTCACATCCCTTCTGCTATGATTGCCTAAAAGTTAATTTTTGCAGATTACATAAAAACCATACTTTTACTTCACTCAGAAACTGTGAGGGCATCTGATATTCTGTGCTTTTTTTACCTCAAGTTTAACATGAAATATTTCAATAGTGCCAGGTTATTTGGTACTACTCAGAACTGTTCTGTTGTAGATAAAGGCGATTATGCATACAAGTCAGAGAATCATAGAATAGTTTGGGTTGGAGGGGCTTTTAAAGGCCATTTAGCCCACCCCCCCGGTAATGAGCAGGGACACCTTCAACTAGATCAGATTGCTCAGAGCCCCGTCCAACCTGACCTTGGATGTTTCCAGGGATGGGGCATCTGCCACCTCTCTGGGCAACCTGTTACAGTGGTTCACCACCCTCAGCATAAAAAATTTTTTCCTTATATTTAGTCTGAATCTTCCACCTTTTGGTTTAAAACCATTACCCCTTGTCCCATTGCAACAAGTCCAAGGCCTTTATTTCTTCTGTACTTGATACTCTTAGGCATTTGGTATAAAAACTGAAAAAAACACCAAAAAATCACCTAATATCCACCATTTCATCTGTGCCACTCAGAAGTCTAACTGTGTTTGTATGTACATATTCATGAGCACAACTGTGAGAAACTTTAATGTAGACCTGGAGGTAGACAACACTGAATTTTAAGCACATAGGTAGACATTCAAGGGGACTACATCTCTTTTTGAACTGGAAATAATGGCTTCACATAGTAAGTTGTAATGACTAGGGAATTCCAGAAGTTGTTGTGTGTGAAAGGCAGTTTCTGGATATACTTTTAAGTGTACTGTCTGTTCATGACTCAGTGAAAACAGAAGCCCAAAATTTGCCACTGACACTCAAAACGGTGGTCCTACATACTCCTTTCCTACCTGTGAACACTTATATCTAATCTTAAAAAACCTCTAGAATGAATAAATATTATTCTTTATAAATTATTTGATATTAATCCAAACAATACAGACTCAGCATGGTAAGCAGGGATCTCTGGCTAGAAGGCTCACATCCCAGCTTAAACCATCAGGACGTAGTCTTCAGAACAGCAGTGGGCTGACTTGAGCCCTGCTATGACATGGCTAGAGAAGGACAGAAGTGAGTTAGTGAGAGGTACCAAATGAAGAACCTCTTGCAAACTCCCCTACCACTGTTTTCCCATGGAGAAGCTGGCTTTACAATGCTGGTTAGGGCGACCACTGTGACAGAGGTGAGGTCCTGTCTGCTGACTGGCTGCTTCCAGAGCAGTTTCTGCTTTTTAAGCAGGGATGGTCCAAAGTAAAATGAATGCATTTCATAGCTGCTGTCCCATTCAACTGAGTGTCCTCCTGACTGCAAAGTTAAAATTCCCACTTTGTAAAATTCTTGGCTGTAATGTAGCTGAGTGGGAGACTTTGCTCTTAGTAGGTCAAAATATGAGTCCAGACCTCCTTTTTCCTGGGCAAGAGTTGCAACCATTTGATGTCATGCAAGAGATGCGTGCATCTCAAACATCAGGGGTCTTGCTCACAGGAGGACTAAACAGCCTGGATCCTGGGTGGCTGAAGATGCTTGGTATTGTCAGTGGCTCCTAACTTAAGGAAACACAGCCACCATTTGGAGATGGAGCATTTCTACGCAGAGAAGGCTCATTCTCCCTTTGCAGGACTTCAGCATCTTCTCATTTGGTGGGCACCTAGAAAGTCAGGCATGTAAAATCAAAGCAATGCCTGAATGAGGTTGCCATAGAATCATAGAATCATTTAGGTTGGAAAAGACCCTTGGGATCATCGAGTCCAACCATCAACCCCACTCTACAAAGGTCTCCCCTACACTGTATCCCTTAATACCACACCTAAATGACTCTTAAACACATTCAGGGATGGTGACTCCAGCACCTCCCTGGGCAGCCTATTCCAGTGTCTGACCACTCTTTCTGTGAAGAATTTTTTCCTAATGTCCAGTCTACACCTACCCTGTGGCAGCTTGAAGCCTTTCCCTCTTGTTCTATCACTAATTGACTGTGAGAAGAGACCAGCACCAACATCTCTACAATGTCCTTTCGAGTAGTTGCAGAGAGTGATGAGGTCTCCCCTCAGCCTCCTCTGCCTCAAACTAAACAGTCCCAGCTCCTTCAGTCGCTCCTTGTAAGATTAATTCTCCAGGCCCTTCACCAGCTTTGTTGCCCTCCTCTGCACTTGCTCCAGCACCTCGATATCTCTCTTGTATTGAGGTGCCCAAAACCGGACAATATTCAAGGAGTGGCCTCACCAGTGCTGAGTACAGGCGGACAATCACCTCCCTACTTCTGCTGGTCACACTATTTCTAATACAAGCCAGGATGCCGTTGGCTTTCTTGGCCACCTGGGCACACTGCTGGCTCCTATTCAGCCATACTGCGCTCACATCGTCTGTCAGCAAAACAGGGAGCCTTTTAGTATTTTTGGCTCTGGTTTTGAGAGGGAGGGCAGTAAGGGCTAACAAGGCATGCTGCTGATGAACAGTTGGCAGGGGAAAGTTTCTGAAGAGCCCTCAAGGTGAAGGAAATAGGTCAGAACAAGTCTGAATCAACCAGAGAGTGGTCACCTTGGCACCCAAGCAAGGATTTAACACTTGTGGGGGTTTGTTAATTTGTTTTGCTTTTATTTTTTTTCCTCCTGTCCTCTCCCAATTTATTTCTGAAAACTAAAGATGAAGGCACATCTGTCTTGTAGCTCAGCAGCCCATGTTGAGAAACTATGTTTCTCAGCCCCTGAGTTTTGTGAGGCCGAATGTGGCCAAGACAATTGGTGCTGCTGCTGCATTTTCTTTAAAAATAGTAGCCTTTTAAACAAAAAGAATAGAATAACTCACGATGTACAAAAATTCAAGTATGAAAGTTGTGTTCATGAAGAACAATCTGATAAGGCTATTTTGCACTGGCAGGTTTGAGTATAAAATTTTTCCACAGAAATGCAATCCCCAAAACACATGCTGAAAATGCACGCGATGGAGGACTGTCTTTCTGTAATCCCAGCAGGTAGCAAAAGGCATAGAGCAGCAGAGGAAAATGCTCAGCAGCAATCACATTTCTTTGTATTGAATCATCAGGAAAAAGGCACAAGCACTGGGACAACCTCCAGTAATGTAGTGAAGAAAGAGACAAAAGAATATGAGCCTCCAAGCATTCCTAGCAAATTTGTTAAGTTTTAATCCTTTGGACAACAGGGAATTATCATCTGCGTCACGGTATATTTATAAAGATAGAAAGAACCCTCCTTGTGAATCATGTGTGGACAATGTGGCCCCACAAAACAACCACCTCTGCTAACTCAGGAAAAAATTACAAAGAGCAAATGCCCTCAAACACAGGCAGCAGCAGGGCTTGTAGACCTCATCCAACTTCTGGCAAAGCCTTTGATTTTGCTATGGTATGTGCAAGGCAGTTCCCCACCCTCCCACAACAGATACAGAAAGACTGTCAGCTACCACCGTTCAGGCTGTGTGGCGGGGCTATTGCATCCAAAAAAAGTGATGAAGTGAACAAAGCTGCCACCAGGATTCAGGCAGCCTATTGAGGCCGTAGGATACGACAGGAATTGCCTTTTGGGTTTTATGATTGCCTTGGGGATAAAAAGCCTGTATTAAGTTGGGAGGAGAAGGCAGAAAAGAGGACAATGGTGCTCCCTCTTGTCATGGAGCACTTGTGTGTGTTGGGATAAAGGCTCCCAGGCACCAGGTTTTAGCATTGGCAATGAGAGGCTGAGAGGTAGATGCAGGGATAGACATGAACCAGGTGCTTCTGTCATTCCTGGGGCATTTGTCTTCAAAACAGTTTTCTCTCACACCCTGCAAAGTCTTGACCCTTGCTAATAGTTTGCTTACCCCTAAAGTCTTCCAAGCCTTGACATCTGAACAGCAAGTCCATGGTGCTGCAGATAAAATCTGGGCTGTGAGGAGCATTTACCAGAGCAGAGATGAGCTTGATAAAATTGAAAGACAAGCTGAGAAAACAGCAGAGCCCAGCCAGTTCTTCGCTTATGTTTATCAACTCAGACTAAACAGTTGTGAAAAATATCACATTTCAGAGCTAGTTAGTGTCACCAAAGTGCAAGAAATGACCACAAAGCCCCAAGACACAGTGCCACATCCTGAACGAGGCTCAGTGTAAAGTTAGAACTTTGTAAAGGGAAAACAGAGCCTAATGCAGAGGGCAATGTACTATTTACTGAAATATTGAAGTGAATACAGTGGTGAAGAGCTTGTGCAACTCCAAAAGGTCCATCTCCTGATCCGTCTACAGTCCCAACAGAGCAGTGGAAAGCTTTTACAGGGAAATGGGCAGCAGGCGCTTTGCATGGACTGTATGCTGTCAGGCGGCCTCAAAGCTGTCTCAAGCCTGCATTCAGGTGAACGTGGTGGAAATTGGAAGGCAGGCAGGCAGGGGTTCATCACAGTAGGAAGGCACCAAGGAAATCCAGGACTGTAATGGCTCATGTTCCGCAAAATCTTGCCCCTGTACTTCCAGAGTCTGGTCATTGCTGAAAAAAACTGTCTGAGCACTGCTTGAAAGTGCGTTCAGTTCTGGCAGCCTCCATCAAGGGTTCCCATCAGCCCTTCCCAGCATGCCATGCTAGGTGGCTACTTGTTCCCTAGCTGACACAAAGACTTCTTTCCCTTGCTCACTGTGTGAAAGAGGTTAAATCTCTTTCAGGCAAGAGGTAATTGCTGCTGCGGACAGGTCCGTGCACAAAGTGCAAAATTCTTACATATTTTTAGAGCTCGTTATCTAGCTCCAATTAATGCTGTGCAGAGTTCCAGCATCACTCAAAGCACGAGTTTTCAAAACTACACGTGTTACACTGCGCTCCCACAGCATGTAATCTGCATTGTTCCCCGAAGAAGTTCGATGGACTAATTATGTCCTCAGACCTCTATTTAGCACCGGGAACGGGCTGTCGGCCCCGTAAGGCGGAGCTGCCTGCACTGCCCGGCTCCTGCCAGGGAGGGGAGCCGAAACAGCGCGGCGGAGGAGGGAGGGGAAAGTCCACAGCTGAGAATAGGAAGGAAAAAGGCAAGGCGAAGGCGAGTGGACCTTCTCTCGGCGTGAGAGAAGGAAAAAAGGGAGGAGGAGGAAAGTGGCTGGGGCACCGCGGGAGAGATGAAGGACGGTGGGGGTGGGACGCGGTGCAGCTCCCCTTGGGAACAGAGGAGGAGGAGGAGGAAGGGATGGAGGGCAAACAGCAGGGAGGGAGACACTGAAAGGGTTTGTGCTTGGTGGGACCTGTTAGCAAGCCAAGAAAAGTGACATCAGGAAGGTTCCTGGGGCAGACAGGGAGCTGGAGGAGAGCGTAGAGGCTTCAGGGTGTACGGGCAGGTGGCTGGCTGGCTGCAGACTCTGCCCTTTGGCACATGGAAGTGCCTGGTGCTTCAAAAGTTGCTGGCAAGCTGGACTAAAAACATCCCTTGCCCATAGAAGATGCATGTTTTAGGAAACTGCTGATGGGGTGTCTGCTGACAGTGAGGACTGATAGCAGAAAGAACTGGAGGGGAAGTGCCAGGGCAAAGACGAGGCTCCAGGTGTGCTGCCCTAATCCACCCTGCTTTTGCTCCAGAAACAGCCCTTCAGCCCTTTGGGGCTAATGTTCGCCTGCTGGCTCCCTGTGTAGCATAAGGTGGCACAAAGGTCCTCCTGATACCGTAAGCCAGCAATTAAGGACTCTCTAAGACTCAATTTTGGAGTGTTAGAAAGCAGGCATTCTTTATTGCAGTGCTGGGTGCACAGGGGATCACTCCTCCTAGTGCGCGCGCCAAGTTGCTCAACTACAAAGGTTATAAGCAATCAGAATATACATATTCATTACGTTTCCCAGAATTTATTAACATACTCATATCATCACCTAGAAGTCATTAATATATGTAAATGTCCTTGACACATGCACATCCACGTCCATTGGTGGTCTTCCAGGGTCCTCTGGTGGTCATCGATAGTCTTCCTCACCGTGTTTGCTGATTGAACTTGGTCTTTGCATGTAGTCAGTTCATCTTTTAGCTTAGTTTGCAACTCTTGTTTTCACAAGACTAGCTTATTCTAGCATCTCTGCCTATCTATTCTCAAGGATACAATGTCTCAAGGCTTCCTTTTATCCAACTAAACCCAGCAGATGTTTAACCCATCTGCTTACAAAGCATTTCAAAGTTAGCTACATTATTCCAGTAAGGAGGGGAAAATATATTCTTTTTAACTCAGTATCAGTAAGTCCTGAAGAGCCTTCCACCCCAGCATTTTGTGCTGTTCAAGGCTACTGTATCACCAGCTACTGTATCACTCCCTTGGGAGCTCTGGGAGCCTGGTTGTATCCCAAATACTGGCACCCCCGCCGTGCCTCCCTTGGCTCCTGGCACACCAGCCCCCAGGAGTAGGGAGGCTGAGGTGGGCTGGGGGGGGAGAAGGCACATCCACCTGGAAGGAGCCTCCATAGCTGCTTCAAGAGCCTCACCTCTGCAGCCTCTCATCTCTCCTGCCTGAAGCTAACAACCCTGGGAGGGGCTGCAAATCCCTCTCGGACTCTTGGTGCCTCTCGGTTCTGGTTCACAGCATCTCCCATCCATGTCCTTTCTCCCTGCTGTCCTTACCCCCTCAGTCCAGGTTCCCCACCCTCTGGTCATCAGCCAGCACTGCTGTCTCTCCCTGGAGAATAAATTTTCCACACTCAGCTGCGTGACACCTTCAGGTAACATGGCTTGGCACTCTTCATCATAATCTCAAGTTTTCACTTGCTCCTAATATTAACCATGTGGGCTCAAACTGGTGGATTTGTGTCTCTAGGTCGATTTCTCTTTTTTTGTTTTATTTCTCCCAGGAGTTTGAGCTGCCCAGAGAGTGATGCCCAGTTCCAGCGTTGTTTGTGCTCAGGCAGCTCTTGCTCTTTGCAGCCTGGAATTGCAGTCCCATGTCAGTTACAAATCCCATGAAACCTGTGGAAAAGCAAAGGCAGGTTCTTAACAGAGAAGATTCAAGTTTTACCCAGGAATTCATTTGCTGTCTCAGGGTGGATGCCCCTTATGCCTCATGGCCCATCTGGTAAAATGGAGTATTCATGCGCACTGCCTTCCCAAAACGTTGCAGAGCATGGCTGAATAAAGACTCGTAAACAGAAGGCATCATCAACAAGTAAACAGAATTATTGGTCCAATACCCTCCTGTGGTTGCCAGATAACTCTGGAAGCCAAAGACCAGGCAAGCTATGTTCTTACTTCTTGTCATGATCTAGGCAGTGCGTGCGTGATGGTAAAGCAAGCATACACCATATTTCCCTCCAAGCAACTATCACATAGCAGCAGAAATCCTACCCTTATAGCCAGCTAACAGATTAGCTTCATAACCTCAAGGCAGCAGGTTAAAGCCTTATACTAACAGATTTGTCTCCAGTCTGTGATACAGCATTGTGTAACAGATCAGTGCCTGGATGTGATCTCAGGCAGTAATTACGATCAGAGGAGTCAACAGGCAAAGGCTAGGGCCTGCAGTCATGAAGCTGTGGTTCCTCAAAGATGATGGATGATGCCTGAGGGTGCTGAGCCCTGTACAGGACCAGAAACATGCTGTAAAGCATGGGGTAGTCTGCACAAAACATTTTTAAAGGGTAGCTTTGTTGTAGAAAAATTTGCATCAGGCAGGCTAATCGTGTTTAGTCCATGCTCAACTTTGTGGCAGGTTGTGGTGCTGTCTGTCCGCGCCACTCCAGCCGAATGTCCACTGTTCTCTTGATGTCAGCATAAATAAAGGACCCTTACTGTGCACTTCGATGAGTTCTGTGCTCAGGTCTGGTTGGTTTTGAGTTCCTTTCTGCAGCTGGGATGAGGAAAAGTGCAGAGGAAACCAGCTGCTCCTCCAGCCCTGCCAGATGAACACTGGAAGAGCCGAGGATCCACTGGGGCCCTTGCAGATTTCCCGTTCCCAGTAGTGGAAAAGGCAAACCCAGAGAGCTGCTGCCAGTGGCCTGCCCGAGAGCTATGGACAAAGCAGGCTGTAAGTCCACAGCAGCATGGATAAGGGGGTAGGACACTACAAGAAAGTTACTCGTAGCAGCAATGTGATTTTGAACACACTGAAATGATGTATTTTTCATTGCAGGAAGCTGAATAATCTGATAAGTTTACAGATGCCAGTTATCAATCCTCTGTGAGGACGTTAGATAAGGTAAATCTGAGTCTTATGACGGTACCAAAACTGGGCCACTGCAAGAAATGTGCTCAGCTGTTGCTGAAGAAAAAACAGGCTTCCCATATAAAAGTCAGCAAGCAATTAAATTCCTCTAGGTTACGAATGTGTATCAGTGGATGAAGACAAACTCTGAGGATACTCAAATAGCCATGAATGATTTTGTTTGCAGCACATGTGTGGGGTTACTCTGCCAGCACAGAGACAGAAAGAATAGCCATAAAGAATAAATCAAAGCAGGAAGAGTTTCAGGTCTGGGTGCAAACTAAAATAGTTTTGCACTACTCTTTCTTGAACTTGAAAAGCTCAGGCAAGAAGCTCCTCTTTGGAGAGCGAAGGCAAAATGACTTTCATTTGGGATGAAAACTGAGAAGATCCTGAGATCCCTTGGCAGAGGAGTGGAAAAAATGAACCTGCGTGCCTTTTGATACCAGCAATATCTGGCGGCTTCTGAAAGGAGCCCTGTTCAAGGTGTCGCTGGGGAGGAGTGACACCTACAGAGGGACTGGCTGAATAACCAAGGGCCCCTCACTCTCATTGCTAAACACAAGGCCCTGGAGCAACATTCTCTGTTAAGCTGTGCCAATAGATAGTACTGCACAAGCATTTCTGTGCTGTTGTCTGTGATGTTTTGTGTATGATGACAAGAAATTTAGAAAATGGCCCTGCTTTCCCACCTGTAATTTACTGTTTTTTTCCTCCCCAAATCCATTTTATAGCTATAAACCAGCAAGAGAAGTATGAAAAATGAATAAGCTAAGTTAGGTCTGTAGGGAGGCTGCCTTTTCTATTAGACCAACTGATACAGCTGGAGCAAACAGGCAATCTTTTAGGCATGTGATCTGTCTTTGGGTCTGATCTGCAGCCTGTTTTTTTCCCCTTCCGTAACTGGCAGCATAATAAAAGACATTTCTCCTCCTTAAAAATATTGCCTCACTTCTAATTCTAGACCGCAGAGGCTATAGCCACCCAAATACAGCCACAAACAAATCAGTCAGAGTTTAGGACCCAGAGCCCTGTTTTAGGCTTATGGGATGTGACAGCTGACTGAAAATCAATGAAGTGTGATTTACTGAGCGTCATAATGAGGCAAGACAAGGCTCAAAAGGTGCTGCCTTGCCCTGCGGACTCAATTGTCCGCCTTGATTTTTAACTAGATTGTATTAGTCTCCTACTAGGATGAGACGGATTTGCTTATGAAAACCGAAGACCAGATTTAAAGGAAAAGCCACGGTGGTGCCCATGCTTTGCCTAGTGCTCTTTGCGCTGTGTCTGAGCCGCTCAGGTAAGTGCAATTTCTTCTTCTTCCAAGCTGAGCTGACAATGTTAAAGATTTTTTTTTTCTGCTGGCCAGTTAGCTGCTGCTTGCTGGGACAATGTAGGTGCTGGCTTCCCTTGGTCCTCTTCTTAACACCGTCTGACTAGCAAAAGGGAGTTGTATCAACTGCTGCCTTTGTATTGCAACCACAGACAGTTTGGCAATGTTTTAATAACTGGGGTGGAGGGGTGGTCGCTGGGTGGAAGTCAAAAAGACCCGAAGCTTGACTCTCACTGCTAGCAGGAGTTATGGGGGAGTCTCAGTCAACAAGAGGGGGACTGAAATGCCTCAGGCGAGCTGATGAAAGGCTAAATGTCCTGGCTGTATTTCTCGGGGTGTTTTGCATGTTTATTTAGCAGAGTCCCTGCCCCAGCACTCTTGCACCTGCACCTGTGGGGAAGCGCTCCTGGCACGGACCACAGAGAAACAGGAGCAGAGGGGAGATGGCAAACAGTGCCCGGTTACTTGTGCATGCAGTACGCTGCCAGGGAGCTCCACAGCTTTTGCCTTCTCTGTGCACCATAAGTAAATTCAGAGATGCATCTGTCCTATGGCTGCTGCTCTGTTCTTTCAAAGGCAGAGCTACTTGGTTCAGTATTTTCTCCATGGCTCTATCTAACTTAATCCTCAGACAGGGCTTGATCAAAGGAGCTGTTAGGCTATTTTTTTCTGCTTGATATGTCTTCCTTCTCATTAAAAACTTCTGCTCTTGAACTGTCCTCCTGTGACTACTGAGGCTGTCTTATAAGGGTGCCAGTCTCATTCCTTCTGGCTTTCTTCTTTGTAAGACTTCTCAAGTCTTTTTCACTCTTTTCTGCGGCTTCCCCAGCAGCTGAGAATCAACACATCCACCCTCAAAACCAGCTTTACCACCTCTATGCTAAACCTCTTGGAGCGTTAGGGCCCTTGGAATTCTTGTGAGGTACCAACTGTGAAATGGCACCGTTTTCCTATGAGGGAGCTCATACACAGCCACAGACGCTGTGCCCATGGGATGTGTTGTTGTGTATGTTTGTGCAGGGAGTTATGCTCAAACAACGCCAGAGTAATATGTTCCAGCATTAAGACAAAACTGGTTTTCACCCTGCATGTTTTGGGCTTGTGGATTTTTTCTGCTGACTAGCTTTCCCATTACATTTCCTGTGTTTAACAACCGTGTACCTCTGTGAACCTCCTAAAGGGAAAGCGAAAGGGCTGGGAGCTGGGGTCCCTGCAGAGACATTTATGTGCCAGGGGACTGGACCACTGAGGAGGGATAAATGTGTTCCTTCTTTTCCTTTGGTTGCAGATGCGATGCCTCTCTGGCATGGTTGGGCAGGCAATCCAGATTCCTAGGACAGACCCCAGACTCGGATCCCCATTTGCTGTGGTGGAGCTAGTGTTAGCCCTGGTGTGAGAATAAACCCTGGAGCAAGCAAGAGGGGTATTTGTGGTTTCCCAGTTGGTAATAGCAGACCTCAAAGGCTTGTGACAAAGTGGCAAGACACAGGGTGGCCGCAGGGGTTGCTATAAACTGTGTTGGCAGATGCATGAACCCATCCCCAGCTGTGCTGCAGAGCAGGTGGGAAGGAGTGTGAAAGCTCCCTCTGACCAGCTGGCCTCCACCTCCCCAGGGTTTGGTAATGCCACTACAACTGCACGTCCAACAACAGAGGGCAAGCACAGCCTGTGCTAGAACATCTGACAGTAAAGCAATTGTTACCCTATAGTGGCAATCATTAGGCTTCAGAGTTTACAGCTTCTCAAAGAGAAACAGGCATTTGCTGTGGCTGGAAGTGGGGGATGATGGTGCTGCTTGGACCTTGCGCTACCCTGAGAGAATCCAGACTGCGTGAAGGAAAGATTTCGTCCCATGCGAAGCTCTAGAGTAGAGGCAGGCTTTTGCTTCAGGCAGTACTTCATCTGTGCCACAGGCAGTCCTTCATCTGTGATGCTTCCTGCCTGGTCTTCCCTTGCCCATGGCCTCCCATGGGCCCTGGTGAGGGATAGGAGGCTGCATGGCCCATCCCACCCGGGAGGGTGGCACAGCTGTTGGGGAAGAGGACATGGGCAGGGATAGCGGTCTGTGGTCACAGCCTTTCCTCCGTGCATGTGGAAGAGCATTACCCTCTGCCTCCTGTTTTCTCTCTGGAGCTCAGATGCCCTTTCCTCCCTCCGCATGGCACAGGAACCCTGCTGGGGGCTGCCTTACCTGCGATGTTTGCTGCACAGTGTGTGTGAGCCCCGCAGCTCTGGCCCACTGCCAGGGCTCTCCTGTCACCCAGTCCTTGCACTGTCCCTTGGCCGTGACCCTCTGCCTGCAGCTAATGGCTGGCAATCCAGGTGCAAGTGTCCTGCTCGCACCAAGGCTGGCTGGCACGGGTGGTGAGGGGACAAGGTGGAACCTGGGCACCATCCTGTGAGGTTCTTTTCAACTGCTGGCACAGCAATATTGGATGTGACCCCCATGGCACAAGGCTGACCAGCACAAGCTCCTTTTTGCTCCATGGTACCTTTGAAGAGAGGTGAAATCCTTCTCATGCTTGGGTGCTGTGTGTGCACTGGGGAAGAGGTGGAGGTTGTGTCAGGATCTCAGCATCACGGAGATGGGGGATAGCATCTGGGAAAGGATGGAGGGTCCCCGTTCCCCCTGGTGCCAGGGACTGGGGGAGTCTCAAGTCTTGCAGGTATAGACCATGGTGTCTCCATGTTTGGTTGTGGGCAGACGTGGCCCTGGCAGCATCATCAAGCTCCTCCGGCTGCCAGATGATTTCCTT
>VXBH01004068.1:49714-71031 GCA_013400035.1 Rynchops niger
CACCCAACCCACCCCCTGACCAGGAAAATTTGTCTTTCTCAACAATTTGCTGCTATCCCCTGGTTAAAGCCAGAAGGAGGATTCATTTCCAAGTGCTGCACAAGGCTCCCTCAGATCTGGCTTAGAGACTGTAGCTTCCAGCAAGTAAACCCCACCACCCCAATCCTTGTGCAGGGCAGCCCGTTTCAGAGAGGTCATAGAAACCAAACAACTACAAGTGAAATCCCTGGGTCCACAGTCTATTCCTGCTGTTCCTAGCTGGAAGCCACCCAGCCAGGGACTGCCCCACAGTGACCAGATTTCCCGTGGCCGCAGCGGTCTGCAGTATACCACCGGTATCTGAAAAAACAGAACTCGGAGTGGCATTTATTAGTCTGGATATTTACAACTCGAGAGTGAAAGGGAGCAACTGATACTCTGAGCCTGCAGATCTATGAAGATTCTATGATTCTATGATCTACTAAAGAATAGTAAGCAAGAAAGACTGGGCAAGTATGTTGACTCAAGACAAAAAAGGCCACAGAAAACAGAAACCTAGTAAAAAGTTGTCACTGCTCTGGTTCTGATGATTTTTGTGTGTGTGTCAGTTGGGCTTGGGCTATTTTGCCTTCCTCTCTCCTCACCCTGGCTCTGTTGAGAGTCTGTGCATCTGAATCCCTACAGATTTTACTGACAAGAGCTACCCAGAGGCGATTTGTCTCACATCATCACTCTGCCTCACTTCTTCAGGTCGTGCCATTCTCCATGTCTGCTTTCCAGCATACCCCCACTCTCTGTTGCTCTTTTCCAGATGTGGCTGCCTTCAGTTCAATTGCTGAAAATGAGGACGCGCTCCTCAAGCACTTATTTCAAGGCTATCAGAAATGGGTCCGCCCTGTGGAAAACTCCAACGACACTATCAAAGTTCTTTTTGGATTAAAGATATCACAGCTCGTGGATGTGGTAAGTGCTGTGTTTGGTTTAGTAAAATATCCCTGTCTGTAGACAGCCGTGCATCCACCTGGGAGGGCTGGTGATGCCATTGGCATTTGCCCCCTGACACGTGAAATGCAAAGTGATGGTCAGGCAACAAAATGCCTAGTGTGATGCAGTGCTGGTGATATGACCTCCTGTCCCACACACAGCATGAGCCATAATACTTGTCTATTTTGCAGCAAACCTGAAGGTCCTTTTTTCCCTGCTGTTCTCAGGGAATAAGGCCTCACTGCATCAGGTGCTAATCAAACAGCCCATGTCAGGCAGTCCCTGTTGCCTGAATTTGCAGTTTAATGACAAGGCAGCTACATGACAGATGTGAGGAAGGGTAGAGTTGGTTGGACGTTGCTCATTCTAAGCAAGCTTGTACCCAGGCTGAAGGCAGCTCATATCGTGACTCAGCTGGCCTCTCAGATAAGACACTAGAGGTAAAACAGAAAATCCCATGGTTTTGCCCATGTAGGAAGTTTGCCTTCCCTTTCCCCTCCATCACTGCAATGCCCAGTGGAGTTTCAACAGGGCCCAGGTGTACCCACACAACAGTTTGCTCCTCACATCCCCCTGCCCCTGGCAGCATCCCCCATCTAATTTTGTGCTTTGTTTACATATTTAGGACAACATTTCAGCTTATATCTTCCCAAACTCACTCCAGACTGAGCAGAGTGGGGAGGTGAGCCATCCTCTGAGCCCACAACCACGTGTGTCCTGACACCACTTGCTGTCTGACCCCTGCTGCCGCCTTGCTCTTTGGCTTCTGATTCCTTCGGGCTGCTGTGAAATGCCAGACCTTGGTTTTCCAGCCTCAGAAGCTCCCAGTGAGAGCTGGGACAGCACGTAGAAAATCAGTTCACTTCCCCCAACAGTGACTAAAGAGCCCAGCCCCATGGGGAAACAGGACCATGGGGATTTCCTCTGCTTGGCACAGGGTTGGACTCAGCAGGCGTAGAGACTGTTTCTGCTGTCTGTGTTGGTATTGCAACCCTCTCTACCTTGTGTCACCCTAGGATGAGAAGAATCAGCTGATGACAACCAACGTGTGGCTGAAGCAGGTAAACTAGACCGAATCAGATGTCCCCTTTCAGTGTGGGGTTGCTGAGCTGTGTGGCCATCCCAGCCTGCTGCCCACTGCGGCATCCGACCCCTTCTGTGACTCCAAGTGGCCAGAGAAAAACAGCACCATGTTATCTTGCCTGACATTTTTATTTCACTCCTCTCACTTCAGCAAATGCGTAAAGGAGCAGGAAGGGAGGCAGGTGCACCTTTAGGAAACAGAATACCCTTTTCTCCCAGTCTGCACCGCAGCTGTGTGCTCAACCCAGCTGTATTTCAGGGAAGCAACATCTCCCAGTGCTGCAGTGGCTGTCCCTGGGATGCTGTGTGTGCCCTGTGGGACTATCTTGTGTCAGACTTAGAGGTCACACAAGTACTGTCTCTCTTGTCCATGCTATGAGTGGTGCCTTGGATAGATTTCTTCCTCAGCATAAGTAAAGAGAAAGAAACAGCCAGCATATTACTCTCCCCAAAATTAATATCCGTGGCAACTTAACCAGATCTTTCTAACATCTATCTAACATCTGTCACTTCTGTAAGTGACAAGAGTTTATACAAATGGGGGAAAGGCGCAAGTTGAACTGTTAGGTCTCCTTTCTTCCTCTCTCCTGAAGAACACTGCATTTGGTTTAGATTACATTGCACCACTGTACTGACCTTTTGACAATTATTTTAAGTCTCTCAGCCATGTCAGATGATCCTACGCAGAGGACATAAAACACAAGCTGCATTTGAAACAAGCCCATGGGAAACGGTTACCAGGGGTCGCTGGGCTGGTGGAGGATATATGTAGCTTAGTTTTTGTTCCCAATCTGATACCCGTAGTGTTGCAGTGAGAGTGAGCTTCTGGGTGGAACAGGACACCTAAAGGCTATATGGACATTATATGCATATGCATATGCAAAGTTGGTCTTTTCCTTGAAGATGGAGAAGCTCAGGCTTCCCCTTGCTGCAGCGAGGACAGGAACTTCCCCTTTTGCTGGCGAAATTTGCTGCTGATCTGAATCCAACTGCTGAGAGCCGGTGTAACATCAACCCACTTCACCCTCCTCATTCTCTCTTTTCCTGCAAGTGTCCCCAGAAAGATTTTACAGCCTTTTGCACTCTTTGACAGAAGATTCCTGGGTCTGTCCATCTCCTTCTTGTGGGGCTTGTGTCACCACTTCTGTAGTGGGAAATCAGGTTCTGCTGCAGGTTACACCAAGGATGTCGCAGGAGGTAGAGACATGCCATCATCCACGCATTGCCTCTTGGGTATGGGGGAGGACAAGGATGAAGGGGAAGCCACTTTATCAGATTCTTCTGCTTCATGCTCTGGCTAAAAGAATGACTTACCCAGGAGTCTGCGCTGCAGACATGCTGATTTCTCTGGAGGCCTTTGGAGACTGTGCTCAGATTTTATCCAAGGCAACTCCCTAGGGTAACTCAGCACTGTGATTTTCAGAACTGCTGAGCTGAGGCCTCAGTAGTTATTGCCATTTCTAATACCTCTTTTCCATCTGAAGGGCTGAGAATTTCAAGCCCAACATTAAATGAAATGCAAAGGGAGCAGAAAATAAGTGAGATACAGGCTTTGGTTTTCACACGTGCAGATGCCCTCAGGAGGTCAGGCTGAGCACTAAATACCTGTGGCCTGAGCCAGGTGTCCATGACCCAGGTGTCCCTGTTTTGGTAGTCATGCATTCCCGTGGCTCAGTGTGAACTGGTCTCACATGCAATACAGTGCTTGGGGGATTATTAGAGTGCATAAGCAGAACAGCTAGGGAAAGGTCTGTAAAACTAAGCAGAATTAAATTTTTTTTTTCTTTTGGGTAGAGAAAAGTGAAAAACACTGAAACAAGTCATAACTCTCTCATGATATAGACTCCTTCTGCAGGAGCTGCAGAGGTCAGGGAAGTCTGGTCCTCACCCTGGGTGTGTGAGGTTGAGACGGAATCACAGTTCTCATTTCTCTGCAAGAGTTTGGCTTTTCTTAGGTGGGCAAAGATTAAATCCAAGGGTTTTCTCTTTGGGGTGCTGGTTTTTTTTTTACCTCAAGCATCCAGGTGCTCGAGATGGTGGGACTGGCTGATGTGAACATAGGCACAAGGTGCAAAGGAGCTTTTTGTGGTTACTGAGAAAGTATCTGAGTTCAAGCCAGCTATGGAGTCTACTAGCAAGGGTCGAGATTCTGGAACCAGTGTTTCTTGGTCCTCTTGCTGTGTCTTAAGTACTTGAGTGACAGCCCAGAGGTGGGAATTTGGCAGAACTGGAGTAAGGGGAGAGCAATTGAGGATCTGGAGCAGCGTGCTAGAAAGGGAGAAAGGGCCTTTTGCATCTGCTGCTACAGTTCGTGTCAGCATAGCCCATAGGGAGATTCCCATTTTGAACCGCTCATCTTAAAAGCCTGCACACAATCTATTTTCTGCTCTAGTAAGAAGACACGCAACCATTTGCCTTGCAGACATAAAAGAGCACTTTAGCTGGGAGAGAAATCAATGCAGAGCAGGGGGGAGGGAGGAGTATTACAGATGCAGCAAATAACCCAGGCCAAAGGGCTGCTCCAATTCAACCCCAGAGGGATGATTGTATCTCCAGATGGCTCACAGGGTATTTGCTTCTGTTGTGTTAGTGCAGGCTACAAGCTGACTGTGTTGGCTGCTGCTCTCAGCCCTGACTATCCCCTTGCATAACACGTATGTTTCCAGCCTAAGCCCTCTTGCACTTGCAGGAGGTGTCCAGGAAACACATGAATCTGTGCCCACCTAACAGCCCAGGCTGCTGGAAACATCTGGTAGATACCCATCCACAGAGAAAAGTTTGTGCTAAAAGTGGTGTGCTCTGCCCTTGCTGCTGAGGTGAAGAGCAGCAGTGTTCCCTCTTCTCCTTCCACACCTGAACAACCCCTGTCCCTCCTCCAGCAGCAGGGGGAGTCAGGGGTGAAGGGCTGTGCCTGATAGCTCACACCAGCCATTTGGGCAGTTCAGAGAGTGGGTCCACAGATCTTCTGGTGCAGATAGTGAGGCCATTAATCCTGTTATGTTACCACCCTGCGCAACTGCCTCTTTTGCTTGTGCCTTGGGCCAGATTTTAGGAGGGGGTCTACCGGCCACCTGCCCATAACCTTGGGCACAATCCCTTCCCTGCACCTCGAGAAGGAAGACACTTATTCTCACTGTCTGTGTTTAGGCCTCTACTGAGGCTGTCACGCTGTAAAGGACTGTAGTAGCAACTGTCTGTAGGTATAGCTGTGAAAACTACAAGGAATAGAAGAAATGGTTGAGTCAGCATCCCTGGAGGTATTTAAAAGACATGTAGATGTGGTACTTAGGGACATGGGTTAGTGGTGGACTTGTCAGTGCTAGGCTAACATTTGCACTCAATGGTTTTAAAGGTCCTTTCCAACCTAAACAATTCTATGATCCTATGATTCTCAGTAAGATGGGAACAATACAGTGGGAGAAGAAGCAGAGAATATTGCTTTTTGGTTTGTCCTTAAGTCATGGAGGAAATTGCCCAGAGAAGGCTGAGGCCCCGACAACCCTGGGGAACTCTTAGTGCTGGAGCTTAATGGAAAGTGGTTCATCTTCTGCTTCTTGGTATTGACCACAGTCTACAGCTCTTGCTTCCTCTCGCTGCTATTCCCACTGGCAAGTGAAAGCCCCCATCAATAATAGCAGAGACCTGCTTTTCCACTGCATCTCTGGAAATCTCCAGCTTCCTAAAGCCACTTTTCTAGGACCACCACACTGAAAACAAGAAGAGGAGAGAAAAGTTATCCTGGAGTTCAGCATGATGAAAATTGACAGGACTCCCCCCTGCTTTTGCTTCTTTAGTGTTATCTCTTCAGGGTTGTAACCAAATGCTTTATAATTGTGTAATATTATTTTTCCTGCAATAGTGTGCAGGTGTCTCTGATGAAAAAACAAGGATTTGGTTTGCAAGGTCAGTGAAGAGATATTAGGAGTTGTATTCCATTCATTGAAAAAGAGCCAGGTTTCCACTGAAAAGTAACTAAAGGCCACCTCTCTCATTTATGTAGTAGTAGCCATGCCAGCTGGCTCTTCTGTGGTGTCACTGCCAGCCAAAAACATCATGAGCCGGTTTCTCAGAGGGAAGAAGAGGTGCCATACCCAGGGGAAGTGGCTCCTTCCTTCTGGACTACCCTCAGGTGGGCTGGGCAGGGTGGTGAGGGAAGTGAGAGTGAAATGCTTTCTGGGAGTGCCTGCCTTGGGGTTGCCTGCAAGGGGATGGAATGCTGGGGCCCACCTGTGGCTGGAGGAGCAGTGCTGGTGGGGATTAATGTCTCCCAGCCATGGCTGCCTGGCATCTTCTCTGCAGCTGAACAGTCTTACACCAAGTGCTGCCCATTGTGCCGTGCAATGCAGTCCCTCTGAGGCAGGAGGTGGGAGGAGGAATGAGGTATTGTGTATGAGAGGGCAGAGGATCCTGCTGGCTTCTTACAGGAGTGGATCGACCACAAGCTCTCCTGGAATCCAGAGGAATATGGTGGGATCACCGCCATCCGTGTCCCCTCTGAGTCCCTGTGGCTTCCTGACATTGTTTTGTTTGAAAAGTGAGTAGCATGTCTCCCTGCTCCGGGTTTAGGCCAGAACATGGGCAAGGCATGACTGCCACCACGAAGCCTGCACATGCTGTCAGAAGGCAATGTGAATGTTGGCTTCCCTTGTGCTCTGGGGAGGGGGTAGGACTGGAGCAAACATAGTCCTGAACTTGATACTATTTCTTCCTGTCTAACTCCCAGTGCTGATGGACGTTTTGAAGGATCCCTGATGACCAAAGTAATAGTGAAGTACAATGGAGTGGTGACCTGGACGCCACCGGCCAGTTATAAGAGCTCCTGCACAATGGATGTGACCTTCTTCCCCTTCGACAGGCAGAACTGCTCTATGAAGTTTGGGTCATGGACGTATGATGGCAGTATGGTGGACTTGATTTTAGTGGACGAAAATGTAGACAGGAAAGACTTCTTTGATAATGGGGAGTGGGAGATCTTAAATGCCAAAGGTATGAAAGGCAACAGGAAGGATGGGCTGTACTCTTACCCGTTTGTCACTTACTCTTTTGTGTTGAGACGCCTTCCGCTGTTTTACACTCTTTTCTTAATAATCCCTTGCCTGGGATTGTCTTTTCTAACTGTCCTGGTGTTTTATCTTCCTTCAGATGAAGGAGAAAAGCTTTCATTGTCTACATCAGTTCTAGTGTCCCTCACTGTTTTCCTTTTAGTAATTGAGGAAATAATCCCTTCTTCTTCCAAAGTCATCCCTCTGATTGGTGAGTATCTTCTGTTCATCATGATTTTTGTGACCCTCTCTATCATCGTGACTGTGTTTGTTATCAATGTCCACCACCGCTCATCAGCAACTTACCATCCCATGGCTCCCTGGGTTAAAAGACTCTTCCTCCAAAAGTTGCCTCGGCTGCTCTGCATGAAGGGCCATGTAGATCGTTACTCTTTCTCAGAGACTGAAGAAAAGGAAACCACCTCAAAATCAAAGTTCCCAAGAAAGCAGAAATACAAACAAGCAAAAGATGGAGAGAAAATTGTTATTGCCTTTCTGGAAAAGGCAGCCGACTCCATTCGATACATTTCCAGGCATGTTAAAAAGGAGCATTTCATCAGACAGGTAGGTGAAGGGAGGGCAAGGGGTATCATGGTTTCCTTGGCAGCAACGGCTTCCAAGATCTTACCTTTTCTGCATGCCTTTCCCTTTGCCTCTGCCTCCCGCTTACATCTAAGACATGTCCTGGGAACTTCCCCTGCTTGATGGATAATATGTTTTCTGGGAAAACTCATTGCTTCAAGGAGAACTGTACTGAGCTCTGAGAGTCCCTGCTCTTGACAGACGCAAGAGGCTACAGCAACCTCTCCTGGAGGGATTCCTGTTTTGGGATTATTTGCATAACCTTGTTCTGCTTAAGTTAGTGGTAGATATGAATCTGGAAAACCTCTGAACTGTCACATGCTCTGACATGGTATGTTTCACAATACTTACAGGCAGGCTTTACGGCAGTGGCCAGGTCTGCAACTGCAGGGAGTCCAGGCCTCCCAGTGACAATACACAGTACAGCTGCTCTGTTTTGAGTGGAGGTCCTCTAGATTTTCACTAACATCTCTTCAGATTAGACCCCAACCACCACCTTCCTCCTCCTCCCAACAATCCACCTGGCTGTTAACAATGGAAAATTACTGAGTGCATCTCATGCAGGGTAGGACAGCAAAGCAATGCACCTAGCAGCATACGGAAAGAGAAAAATTTCTGTTAGCACCCTCTTGGCAAAAGCTGGGGCTTTGTTCAAACTATGCTGAGAGGATTTCAGCAGAAAGATGACCAGTAAATTGAAAATGCATTATGTGAGCATATAGTGTCCGTGACTGAAGACTTCTGTTTGAAGTTGAAATAATTTTTAATACAAAAAGTCCCTTGAATTGCTTTTATAAATAACTCTTGTGTGTGTGCAGGGCTGTGCTGGCACTCACAATGCAAAATCCCCCTCCTGAACGCACTCAGTTTGAGCCAACAGAGCACTTAAGCGACCACAAGCCAATGGGACCACCTGTACTGGAAGCAATGTCTGCGTTGAAGTGCTGTGCTAGAGCCAGGTCCTGGCACTCCAAGGGAAATGCAGTTCTGTGAAAAGAAACCCAGTTCATTATGAAGACATCTTCAAGCTTGAGTCTGTAAACTTCCATATATGCACTTAGCTAAAAGCTTTTGCACAGGCTGAAACAAGTCTGATTACCATGTGTGTAAAACTATTGAATTGTTCTGGTGTTTTGAGTGACTTGCAGCTATGGGCACTGAGAAGGGGATCCATGTCGGTTTTAGGTTACAGCAAGCTACAAACTTCTAATTTCAAACACAGGCTTTTGAAACGAAAATATATGTAGCAATAACAAAGTACTGTCTCATTACTGTTTATGTTTGTTCTCCCTCTCTCCTTCCCAGGTTGTCCAAGACTGGAAATTTGTAGCTCAAGTCCTGGATCGCATCTTCCTGTGGTTGTTTCTGGTGGTGTCAGTGACGGGTTCAGTTCTCATCTTTACCCCTGCGTTACAGATGTGGCTGAACAGCACCTTGTAGAAAACGCTCCTACAGTAGCATACAAGTACAATGCCAAGGGATGGTGGTGCCTTTGAGCTTGGTCTCTGCTGTGTGGGATGGAAAACAATAGCAAGAATGAGGGAAGCTGATGGTAACAGTGGGCATTGAGAGTGCTTTCTATCTTCATATGACTCTACCAGTTACAGACTTGGCTGAGATCAGAGAAAGGCTTCATGTGCAGCCAAGTCCTAAAGTAAATTGGGGTTGCACAACTGGGTTGTAGGTATTTTACTAGTAGCTTGGTTATATTACAATAAAAGCCAAGATTAATAGTTAAAATTGGAAATAGTACTTCTGGCACAAAAATTATACTTAAAATACAGGTCTGCCAGTTAAAATGCTACTTTATGAAAGAAGTTGTATTACGAACACAAATCAGTACTCAGTTTATCTACATTTCCAAGTAAAAACCACAAAAACGCTACAGATCACTTTGTGTATGTGTCAGAACTGGCAGTTGAACAGCATGTTTGTCAGAAAAAGTACAAATACCTCTCAGATGGGATGTTCGAAACCTTGACTCTGTGGCCTCCCCTTAGCTGTAGGATAAGATCAACAGTGGCAGAACTTACCACTCTGCCCAGCTGCTGCCAGCCTTTATGGCATGGACACGTCGTCTCTCCTCTTGGCCATCAGGAAGATACAAGGTGTTACCCACTTTTCAGTATTATTTGCAGTTTTGCCTGCTGCTTTGTAACATAACAAAAGGCTGAACAAGTAAGGATTTTCCCCATGCTCTGCACTTGGAAATTATGATTCCTGCACCTGCTTGTTCACAAGACAAGTGGAACTGGAAGATCACCGCAGGCATATTGCATGGAGAAAGGTGGCTATGCTACTCTGCAAGGCAGCAGAGATCTTCCAAAACAGTTAGTTGGAGGGAAGCTGCAGACATCACCTTCATCAAATTAAACTTATGGTTGGTGCGGAAGTGGAGTTTTGCCTGAGAGCTGTGGGGTGGTCTGGCTACGAGGAAGACACATTTTTCGGTTTTGGCTTGTTCATGTTTCCCAGGCAATTCAGAATTTCATTCCTTTGATTCATTTAAATGGGATTCTTCTGCATGATTAGAAACAGCTCTTAAAAGTGTAAATGAGACCTCAGAGAAAACACACAAGTGAAGGTCTTACCACTTTTGCTGGGGCAGTGATTTGCCAACATGGAGTGCTTTAGAAAATCCCATTCAGAATTTCCAAATATTTTCAAGTCTAGCAGGGGATTTGGAGATCCAATTCTTGACAACCTAAGTGTGAACATGGTGTTAATGCTTTAGCTAGCCTTGAAACTTTCTCCCAGGGATGGAGGTTAGAAGGTGTTAAAAGTACATGCCGGTATTCTTGTGCTCTGATTATGTGTGCACACAAGAGCTTTGTGAGTTAATATCATCCCATCTTGTTGTGTCACTGCAGAAAGTTCTGTTCACTTGTGCAATCATTATTAATAAAGTTGTATTTAGTAATGATTCCTGGGGTGAGAGTGCTTGTATGCTGGGCTTTGTTGTTGTTTTGTTGTCAACAAAGCCTACACCACAGCCCATTTTAAAAGCCTTGTCTCAAAACTATTCAAACAGAGGGGTTGTCACATTCTTGGAAAGTCCTCATAACTTTTTAGCTCTGTCTGAGTTTGAGGAGTGAGCATTCATATGTGGTTATTGCAGGAACCTAGAAGAGACCCATTTAGTTTAGCATATATAGATAGATGTCTTGACGTAATACTCTAGTATAAAACGCTTACCCATTGACCTTACTACCAGCTGCTCGCCCCTTCTAGCTTTGTTTGAGTCAGTTTGTTCCCCTGGCCAGTACTGTGAAATATCCATAGGAAAACAGCCAGGAAGCTCTTCTTTCCAGCGTTTACAGGCTCTTGAAATCAATTAGTGGCAAGTTTTCCCTCTGAGCAGTGCTGCCAGGGGGCTGCCTGTTAGCCATGACAGATGACAAAATCCTCTCCTGGGCAAATGGTTCAGGTGTTTAGCTGGCAGATGGTCCTGTCCTCGCCTTGTGACATTTCAGTTGCCCACCCACAGGCAACACATGGCTGCATCTCATGTGGCTGTGTCTGATGCCAAGCTGCTTTTTCTGGCTTATGCTGGTAGAGGTCAGCAGGGCTGAGGCACTTTGAGCAGGAGATGTACACTGCACCAGTATGGCTTTTGGTCTATGGCCTTCCTAGCATTGCAATCTGGAACTGCTACATCCGTATCTCACTACTTGTTATTTCCTTGTGGCGACTGTTTCCGAGCTTCCCTGAATCTCTTTGCTGCTGGCCCACAAATGCATTCAGCATGTCCCACAGCCTGGCCTGCCACTAAAAAACACAACTAGGGAGGACATTCGGGCAGACAGTCCTCTGGTGGGCTCCTGCCCTCTGCTCCATTTGCTCTGCCTGTGGATGACAACATTGCAAATTGCAAATGTTTTTAAAAAAACAGCAACCCTCTGCCTTACTACTGCCTCAACGCTGCCGTGGTTTCTGAGCGCTGGTTAGCAAGGGCCTCGGCACTGCTTGGCAGGACCATGTGTATCATCCATTCACCAACAGACAAATAGGACAAACTCCTCTGGGCCTTTTAGTGGGGGGGAAGTGGAAAGACTTTCTCCCTTAGGAAGAGAATGTTACAAGCTGGTTGAGCTGTTATGTTGCTCCTATGCTTTTAAAAGTAATTAACAGATGCCATCACTCTCAAGGAAAGGAGATTTCTTGCTGCTAGTGCTACACTTGTCACTGGGACATATAATAAGGGGTGTTGCTGATGTGGTGTTGGAGCTGATGAGGTGAGAACAGGCATACCACTCTGTGCACCCTGCAATGAACATGGGTACTTTTCCTGAGGCTGGGCACGGTGTGTGACCCAACTCAGTGTCTGGGATGGCACCAGCTGTGGTTGAAACTTTTCTTGGTATTTCAGCTAGAAGGTCCCCAACAAGAGTTGGGACAAGCAAAAATGTCACTTTTGTGGGGGTTCTTCCATGTCTGCTCAGAGTTGGGCCCCTACTGCAGCTTTTTCCGAGGTGAGATGCTTATTGTGTCCCCCACTCCCACTATCTCTATTCATCCAACCACTTTCACAAAGCTGACAGGAGTACGCAAGGTTCCCAGTCTTCAATGTGCCAAATACATATGAAAATGGCAAAAGAAGGATACAGAAGTCACTGGGTAGGGGGAAGGGAGCGAAATAGTAGACTCTGAAGGACACAGAACATGACTGTAAATCTCATTTGCTTAGGATACCAGGCTGATGAGGTAAACTGTCCAAACCCCATGTTTGAGGTCCAGAGGCAAGATAGAGAGATGTGTAGTACTGTAAGTGACAAAGACAGGAAACTAGTGCATGGAGGCCTTCTAACTGGAGATGAGGAGCTGTACAATTTTGAATGATCTGACAAAAAGCCAAGGATTTTGCTAAAGTCAGCTTACTGGCTGTGGGGTAGTAGCTGTCATGCCTAAGACATCAACGTGCACTTGCAGCCCAGAAAGCCAACCACATTCTGGGCTGCATCAAAAGAATTGTGGCCAGCAGGTTGAGGGAGGTGATTCTGTCCCTCTACTCTGCTCTGGTGAGACCCCACCTGGAGTACTGCGTCCAGCTCTGGAGTCCTCAGCACAAGAAGAACATGAACCTATTGGAACGGGTCCAGTGGAGGAACACGAAGGTGACCAGAGGGCTGGAGCACCTCTGCTATGAGGACACGCTGAGAGAATTGTGGTTGTTCAGCCTAGAGAAGGGAAGGCTCCAGGGAGACCTTATAGCAGCCTTCCACTACCGAAAGGGGGCCTAGAGGAAGGATGGAGAGGGACTCTTTATCAGGGAGTGTAATGACAGGATGAGGGGTAATGGTTTCAAACTGAATGAAGGTAGATTTAGGTTGGATATTAGAAAGAAATTCTTTATTGTGAGGGTGGTGAGACACTGGAACAGGTTGCCCATGAAAGTTGTGGATGCCCCATCCCTGGAAGTGTTCAAGGCCAGGCTGGATGGGGCTTTGAGGAACCTGGTACAGTGGGAGGTGTCCCTGCCCATGGCAGGGGGGTGGAACTAGATGATCTTTAAGGTTCATTCCAACCCAAATCATTCTATGATTCTATAATGCAGTACACCTTCAGCCACAATATTTTCATTGTTTGTATGGTCATAGACTGCAACAGTGAAAGCTGGCAGTCAGATATCTTTCCTGTAGAAACGAAACTTTCAGGCTCAGAATGCAGCTCTCCTCTTCAAATTCCCTTTCTTTCCCCTCCCCTCTTTTCTGATTAAAAAGCCAGCATAGCCAATGTAATTTAGTAGCATCTCTAAGTGTATTGTACTGCAGGGAGTTTTTTAACAATTAGGAATTCTTCATGAAAGTATATCCCAGGAATGATATTTAATTGACAGGCTGACAAAACAATCCATGCTTGTTCATACATCTGGCGGTCAGTCACTACATAATCATGCAACATCCAGGGCGATTACAGAAAATATAGTTTTCTTCTAGAAAAACATGACATTACATATTTCAACTACTGGATTAAGACAGTTATATTCTTGTCATTCCACCTTTATCTCCAATGTATACATTTATTCAGTCCTATTTTTTTTATTATGGAGCATCAAAAAGAATAAAAGGCCAGTCAAAAACAGAGTGTCATACTTTCCATGGATTGGTGATGCTCAAAGCAGAGACTGACACATGGCAGACATTGAAAACACTGCACAATTAAATGTAGAGCCTCCTGTAAGACTTCTATAAGGGCTTTATACTCTTGAAGCCATTGGCTTTAATCGGAATGGTGCCTTTTAGAGAAGGATCCTTCAGGACAAAACCAACAGGAATCTAAATAGAGAAGGGACTTGAGGGTAAACTGTCCACATAGTATAGAAACCACATCAGGTGCACATTTACAAAGTGTTTCGGGATTAAGTGCACTAGTGCTGGGAACCTGGCTACACAGCAGCAACCTCAGCCCCAAAGGAAGTGTTCCTGCAGTGACAGCTTCGCATACACAGCACTGACCCATGAGGAGTCAGCTCAGAAAATTACTGCAGAGCTGATCGCACCAAGGTGCCTAGCTTTACACTGGATTCATGATTGCCAGCCTCCTCCTGCTGGGATGTGTGTAACCCACATTGGTCTTGGGTTTTAAAAACACAGAAAAACTCAGATCAACCCAATACTGCCAAGCCATTTGTGCCTGTGATGAGACAGAAAACCCCTTCCCTGTTAGGCTTATGTCTCAGCATGAGCAACCAAGAGTTTTCAGAGCAGAACCTGTGGACTGGGATCACTGTTAACCTGACAAGAGATATGTGCCTTGCAAATCCTACTGGAGCTCACCAAGGTCTTGGTATTCAGTATCAGGAAGTAAAGGAGACTTTGGTCACCTGCAAATTAAGTGGTGGATGAACTAGTTTTTAAAGGTCTTAGAAGCATGTAGGTTTCAAATGTGGATGCCTTACATGGTAACCAGAGATAGTTCAGGTCTTTGCTGGTTTTCCATAGTGCATCCAGGTTATTCCTCTTTGGTGACTCTAGTATGCTTCAAATGATGTCAGCAGGGCTACATGCAGTGCAAAATACTAACTCAGTTTGTCTTCGACTATGATTAAATGTTTAAGACCTGTCTGACTTCAAACGTAAACGTAAACATGTGCTTTGTTGATCTGGGACCCCCATTTGTGTACATATATTGCAGAAGATGAGGTCCCCTTATTTTAGATTTATTGAAAATGTTACAGGGTCAATGGATTGGTTTGATTGTACTTTGATGATTGGTTGCCCTGACACAGGACCACTACAAAAAGCATTAGTCCAGTCAGTAGGATTGCGGTACCTCATCTAAGTACTGTACCAAAGACTAGCTGTTGTACAAGGAGAGAAATAGAGAGGAAATGTAAATTGAACTTAAAGGTGAGGAATAGTTCTGATCAGGAGAGAAAAATGAAGCCAGGTAGAGTCCTCCCTGGGCAATGCACTCAGAAGTGCCTGAACTGTCCTAATAGTCCCCTGTACTGAAACCAAGGGAAAAGCTCAGTAACCTCAATCTGCTCCGGTGATGCTGAGTGTGATTGCTATTGCTGATCTCACTGAGGGGAAGGACAGGAAGGCACTCTAAAAATCCCAGGCATTCTGCTCTAGAAATACCACATGCTCATCTCCTATTTTCAGTCCTCTTCTCATTCCATTTTGGATTGCTTGCTTTCCCAGAGGATCCTTCCCTCTCTTTCTCCTTTTCTCTGTGCCTGTGTGCTGAGGGGACGACGAGCAGAAGGGTTATGTAAAAGGACAGAAATATAGGGGACAGTTCCAAACTGAAAATTAAACAAGAACAAAAGTGCATAAAAAACAGTGGATCAAGTTACGTATCTGCTATTAGCGGCTGGATAAAGAGCCCTGCTGTCCCAAACACACAAAGGATTATAAATACCCAGAGAAATACTCTGTCTATCACCATAGCTACGTATTTCCAATCATCTTCCACCTGCAAGAGAAAAAAAAAAGAAAAGGGTAACATACATGTAATGTAACGTGCAACTGTGAGTTGACATTATGCAGTAGAAACGTCCCTTGTGCTTTTGAACGTGAGGAAAAACACACTTGCAGTCAAGAACGTTGCTTGTTGTGCTTATAGTTGCTGCAGATTTCAAGTGTCTTTAGAGGCGGCTGATTTCCTAATAGTATTTAGCACTTTTGGCTGAGAACATTCAACACTGCCCTAGTCTGCTGAATTTTTCTAAATATTCAAATCTGTTGGCAAGCTATGGCTGTGATGCTGACATTAACAAATAGGACCTGATCACATGGTGGGTGCTGAGTGGGGCGGTTTAACAGCAGGCGGAATCACCATAGCTGCACATCACTAGACCCTGCCAAAGGATTTATTCTAACAGCCCACACAAGAGACAGCTCGCTATTCTGGCCTGATTTGCCACAGCGTCACTTTAATCAAGCCCCACTGACTTCAGCAAACTGGACAGCTGGACACATGGGCTGCAGCAAAGCAAGGGCCCTGACTGAGCAAACCACGCTGTCATGTGCTAATCAGGCCAGGGTGGATTTTTTATGTCCGAGAGATATATCTTAGAACCACATTCAATGAAGTTGCTGTCCTTTAAACTGTAGCTACATACAAGGACCACTGCATCAAAACATTCACTCATAAAACCAGTGACTGGTAAGACTAGTGACAGTTAGACTAGGGACTGACTAGTGACTAGTGACACCCACAGCTATCTGCTGAGGGTTCTTCCATTTGTTTTCACAACTTCTTGATATTTTCCTCCAAGAGGCTGCTGCTGTGCTTTTTGTGGGAAAAAAAAATGCAGCAAGAACTCTATCTTCTTTAAATGTTTCCACAATTTTTAAAGGGATTTTATTTATACAGGACTAGTGCATGGTATCACCCATATGGCTTTGTATATCTGGCAGAAGCTGCCTGCAGAATAATTTCCTCAGTGACTGCCTGAGAAAAAAATTCTCAAATTAAAAATCCTGCTTCCCATCCCTAGTATGTTTTGAAAGGTAAGATACAGAGCTGCTGATGCACACTGCAGACTAAGAATACAGTTTCATGTGGCAGGAGAGATTTGCAAAATGCAAATCAGCAAAACTGGCAATGGAATAAGTTCTATAATCAAGATGGCATGTTATTCAGAGTGCTTCATGCAAAGCCTCTTCTTTTTTGGAGTGCATTGGAGAAATCAGCTGAATACGGTACATGGATCTGTTTTGGGCAGCTGGTGTGTCAGTGAGAGCAGGGCTAAAATGTTGGGGTCAAGCAAAACATCAAGGGCACAGTTACTAAGTAAGGCTCCACTCAATCCCCGTCCTCCTCTGTGCTGATAGATTCCTGTCTTTTGCTTTGGGCTGGCATGTATTATCTGCTCATCCCATGAATTCAGTCATGAGGCCTTAACTGTAACCCTTTATTCAGAAAGTTATGGACTTGGTTTTCAGATGAAACCTCCTCTGTAGGACATAAATAAGGGGGAAAAAAAGTAATTTTGGGATTGCACGAATGGGGTTGCAGCATGAATTTGTGCTGATTTTGACAAAATTTCCTGATAGAAAGAATAGCTCTCAATATTTCCCTCTAAAAGTATTAGTTTTTCAATAAAAATACAGCAGTATTTAATTTTTAAATGAATTTTTCCATCATAGAGCATCTAAAAAACTGCAACACCCAAAGCAAACATGTCATGACAGATCAGAGATAAATATTTCATTAGTTTCTAAACACTTCTGGAGCACATCTTGAAGTGTCAGAGAGGCCGGGTCGGGGGTGTGTGTGTGTGTGTGGATTTCAGATAACCTTTCTTGGAGCTGCTTTTAGTTGCTTGTGTTTACACCTGAGGACATGGCCCCAGAATTCTCTACATTCCAACATGCATAATTTTCTATGACAGTAATCCCAGCCAGGGTGAAATTTTTATTACCTCATACAAGCAAATCCATTAGTTCAAATGCCAAGTCTCATTTCTAAATCCCCCTCTCTCTTTTTTTTTAATCTGTTTTTATTCAGCTGTCTTCCCCCAAAACTCAACTTTTATTTCAATGTATGTTTGTCATGGCTGAAAACACAATTAGTCAAATCACTGTAAAAAAAAACAGAACACACCAGTCTGAAACAAAGTACAGACAATAACATTCTGAAAGAAATATCTTTACCAGATTTATCACTGGCCAAGAATAATTCTTCTCCAGGTGAACATACTGCACTGCTAGACAAGCCCTGTTCTTTAAAATGCAGTTCCCAAATTTTCTTGTTCCATTACTAACACAGAAAAGCACCCTGACTGACAAACAGCATGCTTAGTATTGAGATGTCTCTGCTTACCAGGGCTGAGAAGTTGGTGAGCAGTGGAAGAGGGTTGCTTCTGAGGATCTACAGTAGAAGGGTTGTAAGAGACCTTGAAAGGTCTCGAGTAGTTTATTCTCTGCCCCATGGCAGGATCAACTCTACCTGAACCACTGCCTATCAAAGTTCGTTCCTTAGGCTGACACTTGTCTTCTTTTCCTTTGAAGGGTGAGCCTCATGTCTAATCTAAAACTGTCTTGCTGCTTAAATTATCCACTGGAGATAGAGAAAGAACAGATGAGATCACTTTTCTTGTTCCATCCCCAATGGATGATTTATCTCCTCCCTTTGAGACCCATTCAGAGGTCTCAAAATTTTCTTCTCTAGACACAGCTCCAGTTCCTCTGGCCATCCCTCCTAGATCATGTTTTCACTTGCTCGAAGTGTGGCCCTATGCCCAGCTGGGTGGTTATCTCCCTTACCTCTTTGGTTTCATTTTGAGACTTCATGTTCTCTGCAATGAATTGAACACTGCTAATGACATCCTTCACTTCTGGGGAGTACTCCATGTGCTCTGGCATCCATTTCAGTGACTGATGGCTCAGTCGTCTTCTTTTGGTGGTAGTGAGTTCAGTTGCCTTATCACAGTGACTGCATCGCTGCTCTTTGTGTAATTTGGTACCTTTGTGCTTGCTGTGCTTTGACTTGCCTGACGTATCAGCTGATCCTGTCTTGGATTTTCTGGAGGCATTTTTTTTCTGCAGTTCTAGTGGCCTCTGCATCAATAGGACTTTGGGGAGCAGGCTAAGAAAGACGGTTTTAACCCATTTGGGCATTGTGTGTGTGGTTGGAGTCCTGTAATGTATATTCAGGACAAACACTGTGATGACAATTGACAGAGTCACAAATATCATAGTGAAGAGTAAATATTCACCTACGAGGGGAATTACTAAAGAGGTGGATGGGATTGTTTCTGTGATCACCAGTAAAAATACAGTCAAAGAAAGGAGCACAGAAATGCAAAGAGTCACTTTCTCACCACAGTCAGATGGCAGGTAAAAAACTAACACAGTCAGGAATGAAATGAAGAGGCAGGGAATTATCAGATTTATGGTGTAAAACATTGGTAACCTTCGGATGTAAAAGGAATATGTTATGTCTGTGTAGATTTCTTCACAGCAGTTATACTTGATGTCATGTTTGTAGCCAGAAGCATCAACTATTTCCCATTCACTGTTTTCCCAAAAGTCATTCATATCTACTTTGGATCCAATGATCAGAAGATCAATTTTGGCTTTGTCATAGGTCCATGAGCCAAATTTCAGTGAACAGTTCTGATGATCAAATGGGAAAAAGGTAATATCCATAGGACAGGAGCTTTTAAAAATAGCTGGTGGTGTCCAGGTTATCATTCCATCATAGCGAAGGAGAGCTTTGGTCTTGCCTTCAACTTGAAAATCTCCCACAGCACTAGAAACACAAATGAGGCAAAGAAAATTACCATGAAAGTAAAATGTCTTTCATGGACACTGCAAGATGATACTTTTGATAGAAAGGGTGAAATGGAAAAGTGTTACTCATACTTATTATACAAGACAATATCTGGTTTCCAAATTTTATCTGCTGGTACCCGAACAAATTCAATGCCATCGTATTCTCTGGGATCCCATCGCAATTTGTAGTCATTCCAAATCTGAAAGAAGAATGGATAAGGATTTTAAAACCTTGAACTATCAACAAATTTCTGCTTCTCAGATATTCCTGTAAAATGGCAGGCTATGATAAAGACTGAAAGTGCAGCACGTGTAGAAGGGGACAATAGACTGAAAGACAACTGGGCCATGACCTGGAGAAACACTGGACACATATGGATATTGCTCCTGTTGATTTGCTATTCCCTCCTCTGTGAGGGGATGGGATGCCAACTCTTATTCATTGCTGACATGCTGAGATCTCTGTCTTACTACATCAGTATAGCCCCCTACCTGTGCAAGGTTACCTCCCCACTGCAGAGAGGAAATAAAAGCCTTGCTGCTGCTGTCATGAGAGAGCACCTCAAGGTTAAAGGAGGCCGGCACCAAAGGAGACCAGGATCCAAATCACTCAGTCTGCAAGGAACACAGCAGCGGGCACAGTAAGTTCTGTGGGTGAGTGCTAGATTGAGGAGGACAGGGGGTTCCCAGAGATGGGGAAACCCAAAAAAAAAGCAGAGTGCCCCACCAGGAGCCGGCACCTCTCGCGAGCAAGGCTGACTTGGTGGAGTGGGTGTTCCCGGAAGCAACGGTGGGAGATTTAAACACCTCTAGGGAGCTCGAACACCCAGGAATGCTAGTGAGTCAGTCAGGACATGGTGTGGCAGTTTGCGCAGAAGGGCTCTGCACCCTGATTGTGGGCCCACAGCCCAGAGAAGTGCTCAAGGTCTCTGCCAAAATGCTTGGCACTTGTCTTAGAGCTAAACCTATGGAGTGCTCCTCAGTGCTCCAATGGAAAAAGCCCCTCAGATGTGTGATGCATCCACACAGATGGTACTGGTAAGGAGGGAGACTTCAGTGCAGTTGGTAGGTTGCAGTGAGAGCTCAGAACCTTCTCCTTCTCCTAGCAGAAAGGTACGTACTTGCACACGGTGTGCACAGGTTGATGATCTGTTACATCAGGTGGCTGAGTTGTAAGAAATGATTAAAAGGTTGCCTAGTATCAGAGGAGCTGAGGCAGAGATAGATAGGTGGTTTCATAACCATGTTCCTGTAGTGTACACTGAGTACATTCCATGTACTGACAATGAGACACCTTGGACCCTGGTGACCACAAAACCAGGACTATGCTTCAGCCCACAGTCTCTGGCATCAAAACAAAAAACAGGTATGAAGCTTTAACAGCTATAGACAACAAGACGCAAGGTCTGCCAGGAGGACCTGCACCAGCAGCACACAGTAGGTATGGTAAAGAATAATGATGAGTACTAGTAGTAGTGACTCCCCATAAAAGGGCATCGAAGTGCCCATCTGCCATCCTGACAGGGAGTCACATGAGGTACACTGCCTCCTGGGAGCTAACGTTTGAGATGTTGCCCAGAGGGTGCCACAACTTCTCAAGAACACAGACTACTACCTTTGTTGCTCTTTCATGTGGGCATGAATGACACAGCAAGCTGGAACCTGTGCAGAATTAAGGAAGACTATAAAGTCTTGTGGGTGCAAATGAAAAAAAATTGGTGCCTGAGTTCTCTTTTCCTCCATTTTACCAGTTAGAGGAAAGGGAGCACCCAGAAATGGATAGATAACGCATATCAGCTCCTGGCTACATGGCTGGTGCCGTCATGAGCGTTTTGGCTTTTTTCACAATGGGACATTCTTTGATGAACATGGCCTGTCAGAAAGGGATGGGATCAACCTGTCTAGAAGGGGCAAGGGA
>VXBH01004069.1:0-25768 GCA_013400035.1 Rynchops niger
TTTTGCACCACTGCTATTGGTAGTTTCCCAGGCACGTCGGCCACGAGGTTTAGTTAAGGTCATAGGCACAATACCTAAAATCCAGGCACATGGTTCCTCCAATATCCTAAAGTTCCTATTAATTGTTGTAACTCCTTCCTTGATTGGGGCATTTGCAGCTCTTCTATTGTTCTTAAGGTATCCGGAGGAATCACAGCACTGCCTGCTATCCAGCAAGTACCTAAACATTTTACTTCTTTACTTGGTCCCTGACGTTTTCCAGGTGGAACCTCAATTTCTGCTTTATTTAGTGCTTGCCACACTTGCTGCTGCTGCTTCCCCCACTGTCTTAGGAGAAGTTCCTCCAATCAGAATATCATCTATGTATTGGTACAGTTTCACACCTTGGGGGAGTGAGACTGTCTGCAAAAGTTCATCTAGAGAGGCATGAGCAATTGTGGGAGAATGTTTATACCCCTGGGGGAATCTGTTAAAGGTATATTGTATTCCCTCCCAAGTGAAAGCAAATTTCTCTTTATCCTCCTCCTTCAAGGGAACCATAAAGAACATATCCTTTACATCTAATGCCACCATCCATAGGTGGGCAGCTGCTTGCAGAGTAGCTATTAAAGTTGCAATGTTTGGTACAGCGGCCGTTAGTGGGGCTGTATTAGCATTTAGGCGGCGGTAATCGAGTGTTAAATGCCACCTCCCATACGGTTTCCGAACCGGCCAGACAGGTGAGTTATATGGGGAGTGGGTTCTGGAGATAACTTGTCTTTTCTCTAAATCAGCTGTGACTTCAGAAATGCCTTTTCGTGTCTCAGCAGAGATCAGGTACTGTGGTACGTTTGTAATCTTTGACTCGGGGAGCGCAGGGGCTGAGCGGAGCATCCGCACTGCGGCTTCCCGGTTTCCGCACGGGTTGAGGTCAGTGCTTGAGCCAAAAGACCACACGCTGCCATCTGGCAGACACCAGGTTCGGCCGTTTAAAATATCAAAACCTAAAATATTTGCATGATGAACTTTAATTGCAAAGCGAGTAGACGACACGCACTTCTGGCCCGGGAGCCATAAACTAACCTTAGCAGTTTGACATACATCGGTTGCCCTGTTCACACCTGAGTTCTAACTCTTCGCCATCTGGATCGCACACCCAGCTTCTTGGCATCTTGTTGTGTTATTATTGAAATTTATGACCCCGTATGTATTAAAAACTTTACTAATTGTCTTCGAGGACCAACTGGAATTAATACATATGGGCCATCATCACTTACCCACTGGTAAGCCTCCACTTTCCGGACAGGCAGGCCCAATTGCCTTCCGGACATTACTCGGTTTTTGACTTGGTGCCCTGCAATTCCTCCTTAAGAGGGAGAAAGGTATTATCCTCCTTTAAAGAAGTTGAAATACAGTCTCTGTTTCCACTGTTATCTCGTTTCTGGAATGCTTCAATCGGACTCAAGATAATGCCAGTAGGCCGACCTTGAATCGCGGCTCTGGGAATGCCTAGTGCTAATGTTTTCCTCCACAATTCATTCCTCTTTTCTCAAGACTCTGTTTGCAAATTTTTATTTCCCTTTGATTTAACTCCCGTTCCCTGTTTCACGGGTCTTACTTTGTGATCTCCTCCCCGGGATTTCTGGCTTTGTTTTTCAACTGCTGCACCATCATTCCAGCCTATTTCACGGCAGTAGTTAACAGTGCCGTGCATTAAACCTGCCCAGGTAGGGTTTTGCTTAGGAGGACGATTGCCCTGTGTATTAAATGTGGTATCTTTTCTAATCTCATCCCATTTTGCAACTAGGTGACATTTAAGAACTGCTGGGTCTCCTATGACCAGTGGCTTTAATATTGCAAAATCTACTGTAGCAGATAGTGGGACATCGTGGCGTCCTCGCTCGTGCATGGCTTGTATGCAAGTGGCTTTTGTGAGGGCTGTGGATAACTCACCTAGAGATTTGATGGGGATTATAGAGGGCTCACCCTGCTCCATGGTGTCGATTCCTCATGCCCAATAAGCTACTCGGCTGGTGATAGGATGGGGTGTATCTGCCGGATCAGGTCCTAAATTTAAGAAAACTCCTGGACACCAGTAACCACTGCCTTCATCCTGGCTTAACATGATTCTGTCGCCACCAGTTAAGCTTACCTGCCACAAGCATTCAGTTTCAGTTTCACTGGGGTTTCTGCTATATCTCTCTTGCAAACTTGTTAATTGCAATGGATCCAAGGGACTGGTTCGTGTAGTCTGCTGTGGATTGCCACTCTGAGGTCCCGCAGTTACTTCTGTTTTAACAATGGGTCTGGCTTCATATTTGGGACGATTTGTGGGAAACAAAGGAACGTCTTCTTCTGACTCACTATCATCGGGATCACCCCAAATGTTTCCGTCCCAATCTTCAGGGGATACTATCAGTTTCCTAATCTGTACAATGTCAGCGGGGTGGAGAGCCTGCATAAGCATCATTTTGACCTTTTCTCCCAGTTTCTGCCTTTTCTCCTTTTCTTCCTGCAATTGTTTTCGCAGCTGTTCATTTTTAAAAGATAGCAGTAACTCAGTTGCCTTCCTGCTCTCTATTTCCTTCTCTAGGTCCTGCTCTCTCCTATCTCTATTCTCCCTGTCTTGGTACACGGCTTCTAAACAAGTGCCTAAAATCTTGCAGATGACTCCCTTATCTTTTCCATCCGTTGTACGGCCCCTAATTGCTTCTAAGTGCTCTTCAACGACTTCCCAATTGTACCAATTATCACGAGCCCATTCCTCTGAGAATTTGGGGCTCGGGTTCACTCCATGCCTCCATAAATAATCTGTGTTAATTCCTAACATCATGCCGCTATGCCAGGTGTCGCAGGCGGAGTGATTAACTTCACTTGTAAGAGAGAGGTAGTGAAATGTTTATTAACATAAAACAGTGATTTAACAAAGCTAGTAGTGAATGTGACAGTATTTTACGAGATTTGATGCCAGGGTACACCTGGTTATTTACTGCACAGAGGCCAGGGTCAGACAAGCTGTCAGGGAGACCCTCCCGTTGAGTGGCGAGGTTCAGAAAGGACCCCCTTGCTTTCTAAACTCCTTCTCAGAGAGGAGTCTGGGTGCGGCTGGATCCAATCCTAGTCCCAGACTTGGTTAACAGTTTATGTCTAAAGGATTATATATGTGCAATCAGTCCTTGTATCACTTAGCTAAGATATCAAAGTTTAGCATGCTCTTAGTCACTTACCAAGAATCTGTTGCGGCAAGGAATCTCTCAACCTCGAGGAGCAGAACCTTAAGCCAGCGGTCCCCACTCAAGGGAAGATCCTGTCGTGCAGCCCACTGCCACGCAGGAGAACTCAAAGCGCTCTTGGTCTGTCCACAATTTACGGAGTAAGATAATTGACCTATAGTCATATTCTCATGGGAACAAGATAGCTAGGTTCCCACTCCAGACAGTGTTTTGGTTATGTTGCCAGCCATCTCCCACAGTTCAAGTGCAACTCATAACAACTCCCGCTGATGGCCATGGCTTGAGCAGGAGCCGAGGGGGGGAAAGGGGAGAGCACACCGCCACACTCTACCAGTTCTGTTACCTAAAGTACACGGTTTAGTCAGGCATTTCTCCCCTTCTACCTCATACATGCCTTTTCTAGAGGTACAATTATTGGTTAGCTTCAGGCCCAAATTCTAAATGGCTTTTGTCTGTGTAGTGACTAATACTGGATCTTTCAGGCATGCACCCAGAAATTAAAAACCCATACCTGATGCCATTTTCTAACTGTGGGATGCTGTCATATATGCATTAGAAGCTGCATGCAGTGCCTTAGCCCTCTTTCTTTTCCTTTTTTTGAGTGTAGTTCCAACTCCTAGAAGTCGGTTTGCATGTAAGAACTTTGGGTTTTAGACATATTAATTAGAAAAAAAATGAGAAAGAAATACAGTGAATAAAAATTTAGCAAAGAAATTTCTTAAACAGATCTTTTTTCTCTTGAAAGCACTAAAAAGTTACAGATATTTGAAAAGAAATGTAGTACTATTATTACAATCCTGAAACTCAGAACTGCTTTAACACTGGTAGAGATACAAGCCAAATGTATTACAAGCAAGAATAGTCAGCATAGCATGTCTTTTTATCTTCTCTATGAATCTCTGCTTCATTGTCTGATTAAAAACTGTTATTTCTATTCCGCATCCTGCAAGAAATTTTAGAAGCACGAGATGCATTGCCCCATCATTTAAGTGGCTGGAAAAGACAGAGTGATAATGAGTTAAGGTGGAGGAAGATTGCTAGATCGACCAACTGTGCCTTCTCTAGCCCAGTTATTCCCATTGAGATGAAATTCTTCTCCCTGCTTATTGGTTAAGCCCTGTTCTGAAGGGCTACATACCTGCTAGAGTGTCCCATAGACTCACTCTGCTTTGCTGACCAGAGCTTCTCTTCCATAAGCGAATCTCACTTATGAAATATAAACATCATTAATTTTTTTGCATGTATCTTCATGTATTTGTCGTTATACTTTTGCATAGAAATGTGGCTTTCTATTTATCTGTTTCAACAAATCATAATTCATTGTTATCAACTGTATTCAGTTATACAATGTTGCTATTATATAATGTATATGCTTGTATAAATCATAAAGGCAGTACACAAATAGACTGGAATACAAGACAATTCAATGAATTTAGCTATCCAAATAAAAAACAGAACAACATAAATACCCAGGCAAGAGACTTGAATGCATACTGGTACCCTTGCGTGTTTTATTGAAAAACGCCTGCTTGATCTCATATCTACAATATTCCCTTTGTGTAGTGCCAAATAATTCATACACAACAGCTGTTAGTTCAGCAACAATAGTCAAGCAGTAATATAAAATATCATCATATAGAATGCATTGTATTGAGGAGAAAATAATGAAGTTAACAGCAGACTAGATAAAGGTATGGAACTGATATGAGAGATCTAGGATTGAGAGGTGAAAACTGGACAATTGATTGTCTTTCTGTTTATTCATTGGTCACATTTGTACTATTTGGTGCAGTTTGTCTGTGGTGGTGATTACCAGATAAGAAAAGTCAATATCTTCCCCTTACTTTTTGAATTCAGCAACAGTTTTACTTCATCTTAGCCAAAAAACGTTTTGGGCTTTGGTCCATGCATCTCAAACCTTATTGTACAAGAAACGAAAGGCAAGAATCTCCCCTGTCCCTGACTTCTTTCTTTAGCTGTGTGAATCTTTGTTGAAATAGTTTAGTATTTGCTGACATTACTGCAAATAAATTTCTTCCTAACTTTTGGAAAATCTGTGCAAATATTTGAAAAGTAAATATATATATATATATGTACGCACACATATATATACACACACACATATGTGTGCGTGTGTGTGTGTGTGTGTGTGTATACATGTATGGGGCCAGGATTAGCTTTGCCTGTCTGTGATATGAAGTGTCTGAAGGAAGAGGGAGTGGAAAGGAAAAGGAAATAGGAGTTATTTTTTTCCCTCCCAAGGTCACACAGGATTGCAGCCATAGAAACCCAACAACTGTTGGCTGTAATTGTTGTGGTACTTGAAATAGCAGGGGAAGCAGCCAAAGTCAGACATATAGCTCTGGTTCTTTGGTGCTTGTGCATGAACCCCAATGAGGATGGACCTTGGAAAATAATGCAGTAACTTGAGTGCCAGCCTTTGGTAGTGAGGAAGGGCAGCATGCTGTGGAAATGCATCTTCCCGTGGAGTGGAACTGCCTTTTCCTTTGACACTATTTAGTAAATGTGATCTAGCAGTCAGTTTGGCAATTGCTAAACGAGGGACGGGCTTTGAAAATTTAAGCAAGGAGTGAATCAGTGTTGACAAATACGCTTGGAAAGATTAGTAGGTGAATGGTTTGGAAGTATGACCCATAAATAACCCATAAATTTATTACCACAGACTACAAATCTCTTTTTGGCTGCAGACCTTTTCTCTTTCAGTATCATTTGAAAATGCCAGCAGGTTTTTATAGTGTTTATTACACATTTAAGTTCTGGTATTTACAGGAGTATAGGTAGAAGTCCTTATTACTGTCTCCATGACTAAAATGAACTAAAATCTTTGTGCTTTCACCCAAGAGAAGATACCCTTTTCCTATAACCTTATTTCTCTCTTCAGGAGTAGTTCATAGGAAATGGAAGTTCTTGATAATCTCAGTTATTTCTCTAAGCTAAAATTATAGCAACACAGAATAATTTAGGTTGGAAGGAGACTCTGGAGGTCATCTGACCTAACCCCTGCTCAAAGCAGAGGTAACCTAAATGAGATTGCTCAGGGCCTTTTCCAGTCAAGTTCTGAATATCTCAAAGTGTGATGAAACCACAGCTTTCCCTGGCAACTTGTTCCAGTGTTTGACTACTTTCACAAAACAAATAAACAAACAAACTAAAAATCCTTATATCTAATCAAATTTTCCCTGTTGTACCTTTATATTTGTTACCTCTTATCCTATACCTACCTCTTCAAAAAGAGTTTGATTCTGTCTTCTCTCTATATTCTCATGAGGTAGCTGAAAAGAGCAGTAAGATCTCCTCTCCCCACCTTAACATTGTCATCTGAATGCTGAACAAGCCAATTTCTTTTAGCTTTTTGTCATATGTCAAGTGCTTAAGTCAGCTTATCATCTTGGGTGTCTTCTGATGGACTCACTCCAGTATGTCAATGTCTTTTTTACTCTGGGGACCCCGAAACTGGAAGCAGTGCTCCAGCTGTCGCCTCACAAGTGATGACTACAAAAGGTCAGTCACTCATTACTAATTATTCCTTTGAAGGCTGAAGTTGCCTTCAAGCGAACTGTTGCAGTGAAGGGTTAAATGCCGGAGAGCTCATGCTGGCAGGAGTGACAACACGGTCTCTGTTCCAAAGCAAAGGACTGTTCAGTATAGCTGAGCATCACAATCATGAGAACTTCGCCCAAAGCTTTGCTGATGGTGCAAGAGTCTGAATAGGTTGCAGTTTGCCTTTTCACAACAGTTTGGGCTTTGCAGTGCTGACAAAGGTTAAATCTTTTGCTGGTAAGCAAATTAGAGTTGTGCACATTAGGGACTGATACTAACAAAGAGGAAACATAAGCAACATCGTTTTTTTTCACAGTACTAGTTGTTAAAGCAATAAACAACTGGCTACTAGAAGTGATACTAACGTGATTTTCTAGTTAAATGAAAATAAATGACTATTGAACTTGCTCAGCTGCATGGAGACAATTCTAAATTCTAGTACTGTAGGGGAAATTCTATGATTTTAGAAAAAGTTAAAAAAGTGAAATTGCTTGGCTCTGTAGAGAAGAATTGCATACAGCCAAATTCTGCCTTTTTTAGAAAAGAGAGCCATTGAGGAAAAAAAATGACATCTTCTCGTGCATTTTTTCCTAATTGAGAGAAGGCGTCTGTGTGAAAGATAGTTTGGAAAGTGAGCGTATGTTGGTGTAGCTTATATGTTGGGTGAATGGACAACTGGAGGGGTTGGGTAATACCATAAGTAGAAGAAACAAACAAAACAATGTTTTAAAGTTTCAAGATAAGCCTGAATAAAGCAATTTACACTTCAGCCTTTCTTCGCTTCCGTTTGCATTTCCATCCAGATCAGTGCCTTGAGATAGCAGACAGCTCTGTGCAATCTTCCAGTTTTTAATTTAGAGAACAGTCATAGGTCTGCTTTTAGTTGAACGCTTTGAGTTTCTACAAAACCTGCATCTGGAGCTGCTGCTTCTTAGATCTGCAATATTCCACTCGTTGACTGTGTAGTTCCGTGTGTGGTAGGGTTTCCTTACCATTAGTGAGCTGAGAATTTCCTGAGACCCCTTTTTTTCATGGTGGTGAGATTGCAGACAGGAGAGACATTGACTGCTGGCTTCCAAATCTTGTTCATTTTGAAACAGTGTCATCATTTATTTAGTGCTTCAAGCACTGTCTGAAACCCTCCGCTTTCAACCCAAATCACAAAATGAACAACATCCCAAGATACAAAATGAAACTTAAACATAAGCATTTGTATCACACACGTAAAAAAGCTGAAATACGCTGTATTTCTGCTGTTTGAATGTTTTATGGAACAGTATTTATGGATCTAGTTGTAAACAGAAGAAGCAAATGCAACTACCTGAGTATTGTACACAGATTTTACAGTGTATATAGCCTGTGTGTTTGCTGTAAGCTGTCATTGTTCTAGGAAGTACCTGCATTCTGACGTATGGAATAAACCTTCTTTAATCAAAACCACAGTTTTCAAGTTTAGAACGTCCAATTTAATCATACAGATTCTATACAGAGAATTTAGTGTTTGAACATATGAAAACACTGATGAAACATGTATGTTACTACTCCATTCATTACCATAATAAAATTGGGACCACCGGTTCCTCCGTGAGATGTACCACTTCAGACCAGTATGGTCCTGGCTTTATGTATGTTGTTCTGCGAACATCATAGGATAAACAAAAGACCTTCAATATAATATAGGAAAATTCATTCAGTTGTGTATGTTTGTGCTAATTTAAATACTCTAATACCTTAAGCAATATTTTGCATATTCTAATGTGTTTGATAAAATGAGTGTGTGCTTATAAATACAAGGGCAAGGACAATAACTTCTTTATTTTCTTGGGATTTGACATTTTCAGTAGTGATGTTTAAAAAACAGCAAGCAATAACAGTAGCAGTCACGGTGCCACAGGGAGACACTGTTGTCCAAACCATCGTTTTCTGTGCCTTCATTTTCCCATCCATAATCCAATGCTTCTCTACAATTGTGAAGAGCCTTGAGAATCTCAGATGAAGGATGCTGTATCAGTGAAAAAATATTCTAAATATGTCGTTGATGGAATTGTTCCTGACAATCATATGCTGAGATGCAAGATAGATAACTGTGAGGAATCAATTATGATTGTTACTACTCGTCTTTGGAGAAGAATTAATAAAAAACAAAAAAGACTTGGGATGCTGTGTTGAAAAGTAGATTTCTTCACGGTATCCTGCTTTTCCAGACTATTTGTGTCAAGAAATAAATATGTTTGGAAACAGATGTAAGAAAGGCCTTAGCTGCACTACAGATACTTGCTCCTGGCACAGCACTGAAAAAGTTCAGTTTTCTACATTAACAAAAATGGATTTTTTTCACAAGAATTATCCATGTTCTTACATAACTTATATTGCAATCATGTATCCAGTTGTGTCTTTCTTGTAAAAATGTGGACAGGATATATCAACTAAAAAGGCTGTTCTTGAGATCTCTTTTTGGTATTTTTCAGATACCCATGTGACGTGGTGTTTAGTTTTTATCAGCAACGCTTTTCGTAGTTTGAAGCAACAACCTTTTTTTCAGCCTTTTCCTTGTCATTCTTGTTTTCTTTCTTTCGTTCTTTCCATGTTTTACTCTTTCTTTTTTTCATTTGCTGTTTAATACATGGACTATCCCTTCATATTAACAGAGGCAGAACTGTGGTAATGCTCTTACCATAATCAATTTATGTAACAGTTTGGGTTAGGTTCTCCTTTTGCAAAAGGGAATAGCTTTCTTGAGTGGTGTATTTCGCTTCTTGTTACATGGATCATATGGATTATGAAATATTTTGCTCTCGATTTGGTGAGGATCTCCAGTACAGCACAGTCTGGAGCGGTGTTGTGTTGCAATGCTGCCCCTTCCCTCCTCCCAAGGTATGTTTTTTACTGTATTCTCCATGGTCTTAGCAGGAGATGGGAGGAATAAATGACATCCTAACTTTAAACAGCTTAAAATTATATCTTTCACCTTAAGTGCAGTTACTGAAGGCCCTGGCAAACCTGTAACATGCATTGTTCCAGCACAACGTGTGGTAATACTGCAGGAGCCTTACAATAGTCGAAACAGGACAGCCCAGTAATGCTGAGTGTTTTCTATCAGATTGCTTATGTCCTGTATATGTCATGCTTCAGAAACACAGCTGCTAATTTTTGTGGTGGTAGGTACAGTGACATAGTACACAGCCGTCATTACTGTTAACAGACTGTAACTCTTCCATTACCCATGTACCCTATAGACTCAAACATCTGCATTGCTCTTCCTCATCCTAGGAGATGCTTTGCTGGAGCAGGGGAACCAGCTCAGGTGCCTCTGCACCGTGCTCTCCAGTGCCTCTCAAAGTGTCTGCATTACCCTCGATAATGGAAAAGACTGTGTATTGTTACCCCTCCCGATTCTGCCACTTACATTTTGTTGGTACTTTTAATTAACCGTGCATGTGCTAATTAACACCTTTGTTTAATTTCTTAGCAGATTCATGAGATTATGAAGTATCAAATAACACAGAGAAGGAGAGGGAGAGTCCTATGCCCAGAGTATTTCTACAGCTATAGCTATTTATAAAGCTTTGTGCTCATCCACCATGAGTTTGCATAGCCACTTGTTACCCATGCTTCGCGCCATTCGATCAATATGCTCAGGAGCTCTGTCACTATTCTTGTGAAGATACATACTCTGTTTCTGCCAAAGGGGATGGACTATAGAAGCAGCATGTCAATACAGCCTACCTGGATAAATCGACACATGCTGACCACAGACTGTGTATGGATCATTCCATATCTGTCCTCTGTTCTTGATATGGTCTTTATTAACTTGCAGAGTCACTAAGAACACCTTACTGAGTACTGGCAGTGTTTTCTCACAATTCCCATTTGAAATGCAATTGCAGATTACATTGTGTACATGCTAATAATAAAGCTTGTACTGTCCTATGCACAGAGCTGTGATATTTATTTCTCTCTCCATCCACCAGATGTTACTCTCCAATTTCTTGCTGCTGTGCAACGTGAAATTCAGGGCTTTGCAGTGGAGGTGGTAATAAAAACAAGAGAAAACCAGTGAATTTTCCTATGTCTTTAATATTTCCTTGTTCCTCTCCATGGAAACTGGTAAGTGTTTGGCCCTCTCTATTTTTTTTTTTTCTTTAGGAGTCTAAGGAAACTGAAGGATACATGCGTATTTGTCTGTTCATTTGGTATAGACTTACTAAACCAGCAATGTCACGTATATAAAAAGGATAGGAACACAGGACCCAGAACAGACTTTTGTACCACCACTCACTTCTGTAGTCCCTATTCAGAGCAATCAGAGGTAGATCACAAATAAGCAAGTCTCTATGAACCACGGTTGCGGAAACAAGTTTGCACCATTACAGGTAGCAATTAGACATTCATTTTTGTTTATCTGTTCAGATACAAATCCTGAACAAAAGGGTTCCCAGTTCCCAGTTTTCCCCACTTTGTGTGAGGGCAGTTCTGACAGTGACACAGCTGCATAGAAGATGCAGGACTTATTTTTTAGTATCTGTTAAAGATGACATCAGCTGTTGTAGGAGGAAAAGGTTATCAGAAATCAACAAGTATTAAAAGATTAGAAGATTCTCTTTTAACTACTAACACTCATTACACGTCTTCCCTTTTTTATTTCCTATCATATTATTGCAAGTAAGTCTAAATCTACTATATATCTTTTTCCTAATACCATTGAGGGCTTATGTAGTTAACTATCTCACAGTCCAGTAGACGGTAAGTACCAATACTGATTTTGGCCACAAAAAATAATTATATTCCTGGTGAATGTGCTGGTTTTGACAGACCTATCACAGAGAGGTATCTCAAAGTATAGATTTACAGGTCTATACCAAATTGGGAATGTAGAAGATACAGTTAGATGTGAAGCTTAGTAAATATTACCAAATTTTCAGTCATTTCTTCTGTTCACTCTGAGTATGGTATCTGATAAAACATAGCTATTTCTAAGTGAGCTAGCTAATCAAACCCACTGTAGCTTTTTTTTTTTTTTGCTTTTTTTTTTCTGATAACTAAGCCTACCTTAATGTCAGTGTTGGTGGAATTGTTTTAAATGCTTCCAAGAAAATGCTCTTCCAAGAAATAAAAAAGTTCTGTCAGGGTTGTGTATGCCCTCAGCTACAAATCAGGCAGGATGATGACCACACCAGATAGGGAAGTGGTATATGGGAAAAAGAAACATGATTGCTTGATGAAGTGCTCTAAAACATACTCTGTGAAGTACAGATTGCTACCTAACCCTTCAGCTTATAGCCCTACATAGGCTGCAAGGGAATATGAGCATGTATATTGGAGGGGAGAGGCATTTTGATCAGATACGGCACTTTTGTGGACAGGAAAAGCCTGTGAGGCAAAGGAGGCCTGGCAGCTGCAGATCAGCTTTCCCACTGAGCAGTGCTACTCGTTTTGTGACAAAAAGTGGTCATCTGTGTACCCACTGAGGTTAACTCATCCATTCCCCCTAATGGAATAGATGTTCCTGAGGAGCTCACCAGAAGAGTGACGACTGAGGGGACAATTCAGGGAAGTAGCTGCTGAACTATTTCGAGTATTTCAATATGATAGTCTGCATGTATTCCAAGTCTGGGACTGCATTTCTCATTCAGCCAAGAAAAATGGAGTGTTATAGTGTTTTTCTACTTCATATTCTCCTCCTTACACACACCTTGTATAATGAAACCAATGTGGAAAAACTCCTTCCCATAACAACTGAATATCCAGTAAATGTGTAAAATTTGGGTAGATTTGAACACTTGCTGAGTGAAATGATTACGGTGACCAATTTATATAGAACGTCCATATTTGACTGCACACCTGTTTTCTAGCTAATAAAACCATTTCCTCAGCATTACCTTCATATCAGTGCATGTGATATGCCTTGAATATGCCAATTTCAAATAGCGTGGTTTTCCTTTCTGACATGAAAAGTGGCGACTATTTAAATCTCCTTATGTAAGTGTCAGTCTGGTCACTCGTTTCCCTTGCTGACTGCAGTCGGGAAAATCTCCCGTCTCTTTGTGGCCACGAATTATATTCTGCCTGACCTCTAGTGGTTTTCTTCCTGAATTGCGTCTCCTCCTGCCTACGGAGGAACTAAATTCACTTAACGTTCGCCAGTCAGGAAAGGGATGAGCACAGATTTAAGACTAACCCGGGTTTAAGAGGGTGCAACACAAAAAGAAACCACATGGGATTTCAGGACCAGATGCAAATTGGTTGCACGTTGCATGAGGGATGAGTTGCATGTGGTTAAAGACTTTAAGATCCCTGCATGAGTTTAGGCATATCTTCTATGCATCTGTGAGTTGAAATAATGCCTCGGCATCTTTATAAAGTGCTTTCAGATCTGTGGATAAGTTTTTAATGAACTTAGGTAGACTTTATCTACCGGTGGTAAAGACGTAGGGTGCAAAAGAGATGCTATCCTCACCTGATGTTCTAAAGCAGCAACGATATCTTCGGGATCTATGTAAGGGTGCATGTAGTCTCAGTGCATTGTTCTGTACATATTCATCATATACGAGTGCCCATATACTCAAAGGTTATCTCTGTTGCTTGTAAAATCAAATTAAGGCATCATTTTAGCTATAAATCTTACCTCTTTGCGGGTAATTATGAAGCATGTCTTTATGCATGCATGTATATGTAAATTATGCAGATATGTATGTGTGTGTACATATTTCTGCATGCTGAATCTGCATGCAGACTTCTGTACGCTGTAATCTTATTTTGGCGGGTGCAAAATCAGTCTAATATCACAAAACCTGTTTTTCCTTTGAGCATTGGTCATATTCCTGTTCTGTGCATTTAAACACTTCATAACTGTCTGCTTACTTAACAATTGCTGTAACAAACTATGGATGAAGCATAAATAATTCATGATCACCAGAACAGACATGGAAATAACCAAGAGTTACCTGAAAAATGAATGGGCATGTATTCACACTGCTGTTCCAGTGACTCGTATCTCATCAAATCATCTCCACCACATTCCCAGATGCTGCTGCAGTTTTCCATCCAGAATCTTTTTGGCTTCATTTGCTATGCTAGTAGAAAAACAATCTTGCTGTTAAATGTGCATCTACTAAAAAATGATCCACTATATATAGCTTTTCTCCTAGAAGAATGAATGTGGCTTTAGAATGTTTAATGTCAGTGCATATGCCAATTTCTCTTGGTAATGATTTTAACGTAAGCAGTTCTGCTTCAAAATGTTGACATTACACAATTTTTTACCCTGATATTAATGTTTCCTGTCTGTATTACAGATACTAAAATTGGTAGGAGAAGCCTTCCTGTATTTCAGAAGGGGTTTCTGGTTAAAAGATCCACCAGATTGGGTAATAATATAAAATCTCAGTGCACCATTGTCTAAGAAGGAAATTTGCATTTCCTATGCAAGTGGCAAAAGCAAATAGGAGAAAGTGTGGGAATGTACTCTGAGTAACAGTAAACAGATTTTTTTTTTTTTCCTTCTCTCTGGAGCCTGTCACTAAGTAGTTAATTGTACCTAACTACTGCTTTAATAGATTAAATATTAAATTAAATTTGCACCTTCTGTGGTCGATGAACCAGCCATGGCATTTGAAGCATTAACTTGGTAAACTGCAGTTTTGGAGCTGAACTGAAAGTCCTGTGTAGTATTCCACACTACCATCAGCAAGTACCTGTTCCATTTGCTTATGGTTAGGGGAATTTTACTCTGTGATCAACTGACATGAAAATAAGAGCAGTAACTAATATTTCAAGTCAGCATTATAGAATATCAACAGAATAGAATCTAAATTAAAACTCTTTTTAATAAACTATATTAGTGAATTAATCATGAGATTGGGGGCAAGAAACTTCTGTAATCCATTGGCAGCTTTGATATTATCTACTTTTGTAGCCTTGGGCTAGTAATTTTAAACATATTATGTCAAGATTTTCTGAATCTGCAAATTATGAAAGAATAAAATTATATAGTTTAGGTATATAGTGTCTGTGCAGAGTTTTGACCATGATAAGTAGGCTTTACCTGCTCAAGATAATTATTAATGAAAGTAGATTAAGACTGCAAGGTTTCTTGCAATTTCTAAATTAGGGATGTACCAGAATGATTATTGTTCACTTTACCATTATTAACCAGTGGCTAAAATTTAGCAAAATTAAGAAGAATTGGGATGATGGGCAGGCAGCCTTAATTAAAATCACCATTCACAGCTTGTCTGAGAAAAAGATCTAGATACAGGAAAAGGGTAAAATCAGTTTTAGCATTGCTGGCAGAGATAGGTATCCAAACAGTTGGGTTTGATGGTACCGTAGATTCTCTTTGTAAGAGTCTAAGAACTGGATTTAATCCACACTGATGTTCTGAAAGGATTGCTTATTTCACTAGTGAACTTCAAACAAAACCTGTTATTCCCTGCCCATGGTTCGTTATGTATCTAAAAAGATACAGGGCACTTTGTTTGGGAGTCATATGTTTTTCACTGCTGTCCTTAATGGAGCGATTCCAATTGAAGGAAACAGAAAGAGTTAATTTACAGGTGTCAGTGCAGCACCTGTAATGGAATGCAGATGGCAGGTTTGTGCTGGTATCCTGCCAGTAAACGGCCTGTGTTTTCTTCAAATAGAGCCAGTACTGCCTTCCTGTCAGAATGGATGGAGGCAGCAGCTAGCTCATCCTCCCGTCCTTAATGCAATGTTAGAGTGTTAATTTTGGAGGAGCCAAAACTGTGATTTTGTACCTTTTTTTAAATGACATATTAGACTGAGTTCAACTGGAAGTTATTCTGCACTGAGGTAGAAGGGTGAGGGATGAAAAGGATGGTGCAGGGTCCCATTGGGACCTCAGTAAGAAAGACCCAACAACAAATGACTCAGTAAAAGAACTGCTTTAATAAGAAGAATATAGATAGCAAGTAAATCTTACGTCCTTTCAGATGCTGGGCACACTACGTTCATGCAGCATCGTATGGAGCCTGGGTAGATATTCCCACAGCACTGTACAGAGCAGAACAGATCCTGTTCATGGAGAGAAGCTCTCCCTTTTGGTCATTCGAGCTCGTGTATAATTTCCTCACAAGAAAACAACTCTGTTCTTACAGGATATTCTCACGAGAACAACTTGCTGCACTTTTAGATAAAGGCAAGGCCAGGCAGGTGGTGCCAAGTGGGAGCTGCCTGCGGGCTCCTCAGTTGCAATGATCTGGATGAGTTTACCCTCCAGCCGAGGACCTCGTGCAGCCTGAGGGCCACACTGGATGTGCAGGACAGCACAGGCTTGCAGCTACTCGGGTGAGCTGTCATGTGCATCACTGATTCCTAAATGTGCAGAGGTTTCTTGGTCAGGATCAATACAGAAAAGGGGAAAGAAGTAGGTTGAATCTCTCGGCGCCATGTCTTCTTTTCCAGCTTGCATCCCTCCGTAGGGACCACAGACAAATGGACATGGCTTTTTTTCAGAGCTTTGCTAGCACAAGGACTGAGTAACTAAACCCAAAAGATTCTCATTTCTTTCCCTGTTTTTCTCCTGGCATTCCCGTATGCAATTTTTCATTTACTTCTCATGTAAATGCACATTTTGTCCTGTTGCCTGGCTTTGCTTTATCAGTATTTTCTACGTAAACTGTGTCTAAAGCAGGTTTTCCTGACTGAGAATTAACTGAGCCTTTCAGATGCAGGAGACAGTGCCGAGATCTGTAGAAAGGACACATTTGCATTAAGCCCTTTAGATCTGACAAGCTATAGGATTTTCATGCAGTGTTTTGTACACAGTTTTAATATTTGTCATTTTCAGATAAGAAGATAAGATTTCTCACCACGCATTACAAGTAAACTCTAACAAAACTTCAGGCATAAGCTTTTCAACAGATAGAACATTTAAAGTTTTCTCTGTAATATACTCATGTCAAAGGAATCAATTATCCCAAAAAATTAAGTGAAAAAGCAGCATCTGTCTATTAAAGTAATGCTAGGTTATCAAATAAACTGTGTGCAAATTTGAGAGTTGATCATCCCCAAGCTGTTAAGGGATGCAACATCCCTCCTTTAGCTTCCACAATTTCAAGGTAACATTTCAGTTCTTACTGTAGGAATGGAAGGAGATCAAATAGCCAGCAGTGACAAGGTACATTATAAAATCCACAATAGTGGGCAAATTTTTGTTTAAAGACAGAATTCTGCTGTCTAGAAAAATACATATTTGCTGTCAGGTTTAAAAAGAGGACTGTTGTGCATGAAGGGACCAGATTAGCTAAAACTAGCTGAGGAAGATGAAAATAACGCCTTGTGTTGTCACTGTCACTTCTTGTGGATTGCAAAGGATTGACAGGCAGGGAGGGCATGGAGGGTTATTGGCACCACCGTTTATTTTGTCCCAAGAGCAGGAGTGATGAGTAGATCCACACATCTGTCAAGGCTCGGCCTCTCTGCATGAGCTTCCTTCATCCGGCTCCTCCTTCACTCTTCCCCACAGCAAGGTCTTGTGTCTCCCATATTGACAAGGCTTGCCTTCGACATATCAACGCGATACCCCTATTGAGGGCAACTGTAAAGTAGAGGCCTATGAGGGCATGGGCTGAGGTCATAAAATGGAGAAGAAACAGAGGCACCATGTTGCTGCCAGGGAGCTGGTCACCGGTCAGATCTGGCGTGTGACATTGTCCCGCTGAGTGGCACTATCTGCAGCCACAGCCCGGAGCTGTGGCTTTTCCCAGCCACACGACCTGGAGCAACAGAAATGCCTCTCGGCTGATGGGCAGAGGCAGCACTCTCTCTTGTGCCTCAGAAAAACAAATCTGAGAGGTCTGTGTGAGCTCAGCAGCAGAATGGCTGAAGGCATTCACTGAACCTTGTTTCTACTGTGATTTTCTTAACAAAAGCATTTGTTTGTGCTTCCAAACTGGGTCTCAGTTTAGATGTCCTCAGAATCTGAAAGGATTCACATATCTGTGGTTGGAACCATCTCTAGTCTCTATAGATCTTTAATCTGTGGGGATTTTTTCCCCAATGGTTATAGCTATGTAACATGATTGCTGTTAAAGTTCAATGTATAAAACAAAAATCAGTGTATAAATAGGAAGAGCTGTGAAGATGCTATAAAATATATAATGCTATTTTGTGAATAAATTTTTCATTTAATACAACGTTTTATATACTGACTACCTTCCTTTGATCTATATTTATTATCTGCCACTTGCCTTGGAATGAGAAATGTAACTACTTTGATAAATGGATTTGAAAGGTGATCTAGTTTCATGGTAGCTTCTTTAGTTACCATTACATGCTTTGCTGAAATGTTATTTGGTAGCTTTCTGAAGGAATACTTTGGTGCCCTGGGGTAGTGACAGCTCTCTCCTTTTTACTGTATGGATATATGTGAGAGGAGATGTGAGAGGCAGAACTGTTTCACTTTCCTCTGTGCAGATAATCATTAAAATAATCCAGTACTCTCTTCACTGTCATGTGGAGGTCACTTGCTTAAACCCCTTCTTCAGATCTTTAAAAACCACCTTAGTAACCACCTTAGTTCATTTTTCTTTTTTCTTAAATTTGAAGCGATCCATGACACTTAGTTTTATCTTGAGCTGAATTTGTCAAACAAAAGATAAATTTACATGCTTGCAGATTTGCTTATTACATGATACACTTCAGGGTTTTTAAAAATAGTAATCCTTTTTACTTCGATAAGAAATGTTCCTTTATACTGGATCATTAGCTCAGCAGCAGAATTTGTTGCATCTGATATTATAGAGTGGTTCAGTGAAGGTTTTTCAGTCTCCATATTTATATTTTTTAGAGAACAAGCTACTACAGAGGGCTCACACCAGAGATGACAGGGTCTTGCAGGGCCAATGCTGAGTGCTGGAAGGTCAAGCTAGCTAAAGGACAGTCTCTCCATGGGATTTTTCCTTACTGTACCCAGTAACTCACACTGTATGCCCAGAACCACAGGCCCGTATGTTAATGGTAGTCTTTCATGCAACTTGGGACAAAACAGATTCCATATGCAGAATATGACCCTAGTTACATCTTGATGTACCCAGAGACTTGCACCTGTCAAATTATTTATGAGAGCTCCCTAAGTGCTGTTACTCCTTCAGCCTACTCCCTGTCGGGAGATAGAGGGCTGGGAAAAGTAAGATACTTATCTGGGGAAACATTCCAAAAAGGCAATGCTTTCAGGCACTTTCTCTACTTTTGTTTCAGCCAAAGACGCATCGTACTCTTGCTACCTGTGAAGAAAGGACTGTCCTGTTTTTCACTATTACAAATGGCATTCTCTAGTGTTGACCCACCATTCATCTTATGCAGATAATTAACATTTATATATACATATATATTGCAAATTCTGTCAGCACAATTTATTCTTCACTCTTGTTTCCTGGATCTCTTTTTCTTCCTCCTTTTTCACCAACAGCTCTTGTACAAGCACTGGCTAAAACACAATCATAGATGTGCAGATTTATAGTGCATCAGTTGTACACTGTTTTATGGTACTTGCTTTCTGTTTGAATCATCCATCTCAAGACAAAGGACTGAAGCAGGACAAAATAAAAATATAAGTACCATTCAGCACTCTGCAACTTAAATAATCCCTTTACAAAAATGCTGAAGGAGATTGGCAAGGATATCGCAGTGAAATATAAGTTCATTATTCATCATAATAGAGTGAGCTGGGAGGGGGAAAAAAATGCCTTGTGTGGGTGTATTCATATATAGCAGGCAGGAGAAGAAGCCAGATTTCTTAAACTGGAAATAATAAGCCATTTATTTGTTTCTGGATGGGCCAAGCAGAGAAGAAAGTTCAAATTTTGGGCCTAAGTTTTCCAAGTGAACGTCTTGTAAGCATTTAATATAATTTTTTTTTTTTTTTTTTTACTGCTTCTCTACATTTTCTTTCCAGTGGTAACGTTATTTTCTCTAGCCTTTTGTTTTGCTTGCCTACAGTATTTCTTTGAAGGCTACTTACTCGACCATTTCTTTACTCAGTGCCAAATCTACGCGAGGAGAAAGGACTGCGCTCTAGTGGGCTGATAAATTACTACAGCTTAAAGGGCAGCAATAAGGGGGCCTTTGTCAGGCCCTGTCTGTGCTTAGATTAACTGACAAAAATATTTGCCCTTGGAATGTAAAGTTCAGACCAGCTAGAAAACATGTCAAAGTGCCAGTTCAGCAGGCGAAATGAGTGCGTCCTTCACCATGCATTCTTTCCTCTGTTATTTTAAGATCTTTCTTCAGCTTTGCTTAACTACAGGCAAGGAAGTTGAAATCTTCTGCTGAATCAGGGTCTGCATGTGAAAGGTAAAATTATAACATGAATATGGAGGAAGGTAATTTAAAAACAGGAGGAAAAGGTGACAAAATCTTTTTGTTACTCTCTCATTGCTGTCATACAAAGCCCTTTTTACTAAGAACAGTGAATGTGATGCAGCTCCGGAATAACAAATCTGATGACAAGGAGTCATAGGTTTCCATTGTATTTGCCTGAAAGAGTAGCGATTTAGACCCAAGTGAATAATTCACAGCAAACAATTTATCTGATGAGTTTGGCATCTTTCTTTGATCATGAAGTATCCATGAGCAAATTGTAGCTTCCTTACATGTACCCATTTTTTCGGTTTGATGAGTGCATTTTTGAATTTTTCTCTTTCAAGCTTATGATCGACAGAAATGATTTAAATACAGAATATGTTGCAATTGGTCATATAAGTCAGAGATTTTCACGTTTTCTGACTCTTTGGGATGCTCTTTGGTCTCTATTGTCTCATTCAAAATGTGATGGGGATTGTCAGTGGGTCTAGAGCTTTGGGATTTCTCTTTCCCCACAATTTCTCCTCCATCCACTGCCTTTTTTTACTAAATAGAGTAAATGTGAATATTGGTGCATATATATGAAGAAAACATGAAAGAAACGTGAAGAGAATTCATGTGGGTAGGAAAATTACCAGAGGGATGAGTGAGACAATTGTGGAGAGAAGGCTGATTGGAATTTCTGGGTACCCTATACTCCTGCCCGGTAGGTTATATTTAATTGTCCTGCTTTGAAGTTATCTTTTCTGTCTGTCAGTCTCTCGCCTTTTTTTTGTCTCTTTTTTTCTTTTTTTTTTTTTTTTTCCCCCCAATCATTGATGCCAGTAAATTGGCTGGCTAAAGTCCTTCTGTAACACAAAAACAAGAAGAGGCACAAACAGTACTGAAGCAAATTTCATTAAAACTACGAATGAACATCAGTGGATATTTTTCTTTCACTCATTCGTTCAGTTCTTGTGGTAAGATAAATGGGCTGCATACATGTGACAGCTGAGGAAGGCATGGAAAGATGCTAGCTTATTAAAAGCTTTTTGTGTAAAAAGATATTCCACCATTGCGCTAGCAAGCTCCTGTTATAGTTTTCTGTGTCAGCTAATCCTTGGAGATCGAATGATGAAGCTTTTCTACAAAAGGAAGAAATCACCAGCTAGGGAAACAAGAAAAGGAGCAGAAGGAAAGGAAAGCAAGAACATTATTATGCCAGATGCTCACTTGCAGCTGATTGATTATATAGAGTCATTCTAACGCAATGTATTAACTTGTCCAGCTGGGTATGTGCCTGCCTAATGTGATAGTAATACTGTTAGCAGGAAAGTGGTCCTGGGCTTGAGGGTTCAAATAAGGATTCAGAAAACTAGGACTCAGTCCTAGTCTGATAAAAGTCTTAGACAAGTCTTTTATCATCCCATGTTTGTCTTCTCCATGTGTAAAATGGGTCTCTATCTCTTTGTCTTACCTGCTGTCATACCTACGTTGTCTGCAGTTCCCATGGGCAGAAACTATTTCTAGCATAAACTGGTCCGTTTAACAGTCAGAGTTGTGGGTAAAGTTAATTACTTAGTAGCACACATCAGGCATCATATTCAGTGTGGCTGTCGGCAGTGCCAGCTGAAAAGCACCCTTAGCCACCTTCAATTCAGGAAGGGCACAGCCTTCCCCACCTTGCTGCCTCTGGCTTCTCACCGTCACCTGGTTCTGCATGGGATCATGTTTCTCTCCTACCCTCTGACCAGTCCTGGCCTTCACTCCCCACTACACACTGAGGGTTTCTCAGCAGGCGGAGATCCTGGCACTCATTGTCCATCCGGGGCAGTAACAATACTCTGTACAGTGAGCATGCTCCCTCCTAAAAGCCGTATCATATTCACTTAGAATAAAATGTTTTTAAGAAAAGTGTATCACAAAACCAGCAAACCCCAAATGTGTGTATATACTTGCTGTTTTTCCTAAGTCTTAACATTTCCTGGATCCAAGAAGGCTGAATATCCTTAGGCCGCCTCCACAGACTGTGCCTGTCAGCCTGGCGGCAATTCTGGTAACTGACCTTCCTTCCCTTCTTCAGAAGTGCTTTAAACCACATTACAGTCCTTTTGATCTGCAGCCTGCGACTTTGTTAGGAGAGAGATTTCTATCTGTTGAAGCTAGGGTGCTTGAAGCTAACAGCCTGCCTGCCACGTTCTCACTGGAGAGTGTGCCGTATGTCTTCTGTCTCCTCTAGATATGTTGTGTAGCTTTTCTGCATGCATTCCCAAAACCCCAAATCCGTTTTTAATCCGTAAATTCCCATAAGGCACAGTGATACCTCACTTTAAGTATGCAGTGACTAACCACCTGGGCAATATCCCTGCCATAACCTGCAATATTTGTCCTATGACTGCATGTAAGTTGTCCTGTATTATTGCCCAGGAGTTCCATATATGTTACTATAAGGACGTGACAAATGTCCTACTGAGTAAGACTGATGGTCCATCAGGACCAATGTCATGTCTCAGACAGTGGCACTAAGAGATGTTGTTTGGAGAGCGTATGTCAGTCTTGACGCTTTCTTCAGTACTTGTACTGAATATACTCCAGACACCGTTATGCCATTATACCCTTATACTCCAGACATCCAGGATTATGGTACTAGGGTTGTTAGAGGTATTTGCTTATGGACGTGTTGTCCATGATTTTATCTAACCATTTTTGAACCTGCTGATACACTATCTACATCCACAACTTCCTTTGATGATAAATTCCAGATGTTCATTACTCTCTATGTTAAGAATTACATTCTTTTATTCATTTTAAATTGGTTTCCTAATAGTTTCAATGAGTATCCTCTAACTCCTGTATCTGTGGTATGGTGAATAACAGTTCTTCATTCACTTTATCCACTGTTTTGATTATTTTGTAAAACTTTATCTCACCTTCCATCGTCCTTTTCTTCTCCAAATCAAAGACTTCTAGACTTTTTAGTGTCTTCTTATAAAGTAACTGCTCCATCACCATAATAATCTTAGCTTCCCTCTTCTGTGCCCTCTCTAGTTCTAGTACATCCTTCTTGAGTTGCAGGGACCAGAATCTCACACAGGACTCAAGATCTCAGCAAACAAATGTTTTAAACAGCAATAAAATAATGCCCTTTGTCTTCTTCTAAGTGCCCTTCCAAATGATGTCAAGTATTTTTTTGATTTGTTCACAGCTGCTGCGTATTGAATCGATGCTCTCAGAAACCTGTTTCTGGGATCTTTTCTGGCAGTTCTGAGTTTGGTATCCTGTAACCATGGTTCAGCTTATTCTTTTCCTAGGTTCATTGCCTTACATTTGTTGTAAAACATGTATCTACACACTCCTGCAAAATATTTTTCTACACTGTCACTCTATTTTGTCAAGTTCTTTTGGAGTTCTGCACTGTTGACAAGTCATTTGACCACTTGTGAATCTCTGAAACCAACATACAGCAGTCCATCAGAAAGAAGTGTGTTCCCAGGGTTCATATAAATCCCACATTTTCTTGCTGGCTGCAGAAATGCGAGAGCAGGTGAGAAGGCCCATATGTCATGTCTTTTCAAGACCATGCTTTTGTGCAGGGCTTCAAAAATATGGCCTCAGCAGTTTGATTTAACACAACTGCTAGAAAATTCAGCACAAAAGCAACTACACTTATCCTCACTTCTTTCCATGGAGCCAAAGAAAATCAAATCATGTCTGTGTAGTGTCACACTAATTTTCCTGACATTTAATATCCTGAAAACCAAGCACAATACCTTTGAGTTAAGAGCCATGTTCCATACTGTACTTTCTGCTCTGTTATTCTCTGAAGCTTAATTTTTGCCTTCAACTATGTATAGAACTTCAACATTCAGCTGCCTGCCTTTTTAAAACAAGTGAAGTACAGGTTTTTAAGTGTTGAGATAAGCAGGATCCCAACTGGCATTGTAGTTTCATTTGAAGGTTTCCATGAGTACATGTATTCCAGTTCTTACAATAGGTAGGCCTAATTCATCGTGCTGTCTTGTAGTTCTCCCAGCACCCATCAGAGTATGCAGGGAGAACACATTTCGATGTAGTATGCTAACCCTCACAGATGGCTTTACAATGACTAGCATAAGTCACCTCTCCTTTATGGGGATAAAGAGGTAAAGTAAGCAAGCCTGTGATCATGGGGAAAATCTTTGGTGTGTCCTAAAATGCAATAGCCTATTGTAGAAACTTTTAAAAATCTCCAAATGTCTCACATAGCAGCTGTAAATTATCAGCCTTCATGCCTTTATGCACATGAAATGTCCTGTCTAATATTTTTTCTATGGTTTTAGGGGATGTATTTCTTATTTTTCTTTAACAATCAGCAGAAGCCATAGCTTTTACACCACAACAGAGTTAAATGTATGCACTAAATGAATGCTTTTCCAATGACACTTTTCTTTGATGAGCCTGCAGCAGATTAGTAGTCCAAGATGTCTTTTGTTCAGAATGACATGCTTTCTAATTTATTACAACATGCTACAATCCTGTGCTTTAAAATTAGCAAGTGGAGCTTTTCAAAGCCTCAAATGTCATTTACATGCCTAATTTCTACAGAAAGTAAATGGGAGCGAGGTATACAGTTGTCATTCATGCCTTTGAATATCTTTTCTGCTCTTATTGGTCCTCATAAATTGTTTGGCTAAATCTACCCTATTTTTAGAAAGAGGTCCCAGAAGCCTCCAGTAACTTCCCACGCAAATCATTACTTCATGGGTGGCCTGACCAGGGATGGCTGGCAGGATTTTATGTTTCCACAAGCTGCACTAAACCAACAATCATGGCTTTAAATATGGGCCTGGAAGATGCTTTTCAAACTGCAGCAGGGAGTTGGGCTTGCAGGTTTACTGTCAGCAAAGACAACGCAGCAGCTCTTAAGAGTGCCTTTGGGTGTTCTGAGAAGACAGCAATAAGCATACACCCCGGAGCTGTTCCCTGCCCCATTTGCTATGGCTTTGTCATAAACATTTGTCAATGAAGACTGATTTTCAAAAGAACCACGTTTGGGAATCTGGAAGTAAAGAGCTATAATACGAAGCATCTTTAAAGGTAAATCAATTTTGTGGCCTAATCAACTGAACAGCATCTCTTCAGCTTCAGCATCAGAAATGCTGCCATGTATTAATCTGCAGAATTTTTCTTTCCTTTTTCTTCTTTCTCTGGGACAATATCTTCTTGACTACTATTTCCATGGCAGGAAAAGCAGACGCATATAAATAACTGCTCACACAGTGGTAATTTCTAATAAAAAGGTAATGAAAAAGGGCAGCCAGAAACTTGTTTTAACTCTTTACCCTAGTAGCTACAAGAAAAAGCTTTAAATACAATAATGGAAGATGGATGTGTCTGCTTTGTTGAGTACACTTTCCATTGTGTCTAAAATTTAAAATTAAATTTAAAATTAAAATTTAAAAAATGTAAAAATGAGTCAAAGTAGAGAATGAGTTTAACATTGAGCCTTATCAGCTTTGGTTTACCTGCAGGTAATCTTAAAATGCATAACAAATATCCCCAAAATGTTGATTTAGTAACAACTTAAGATATTTAGTTTGGTAAATTTCATTTTGGGACAGATATTAACTCAGACTCTAAAGGCCTAGGTCCATGAAAAGTGGTAGGTGCTCAGCTCCTATTCCCTTCCCTTCCCCTCCCCTCCCCTCCCTTCC
>VXBH01004069.1:26344-116978 GCA_013400035.1 Rynchops niger
TTCCCTTCCCTTCCCCTCCCTTGGTGCCTAAACATCTCCCTGGATCTGATCTCTAGTGTCTAAATCTAATTTCTGTTGAATGAATAAAAGCCCTCCATTTTCCTAGTAATTAATAGTCTTTCTTAAACAATACATTTGTACAAAACATACAGTTTACTTCAAATGCAAGCCTAAATCCCATTACATGTTTGGTTAAATACAAAAGATGAGTTTAACTGAAGCCTAAAAATTAATGTGTGGTTTAGGACAACCAACGTCTACACTGGAAAAAAGCTGTAAGAAATTTTACTGAAGAAGTCTGTCAATATTTCTCACTTAGAAGCACTAGTGGAAAGAGGGATAGCAGAGACTTTGAGACACCTACCTATCCTCCCAATTTGGAGCTGGTCTGGTTTACAGGTTTGGTTTTGTCCCCAGAATCCACAGTGCAGCCAGAACTACATTGTGCTGGAGCAAATGGTTTTTAAATTTTACCAGCTTTGTTATTTCAACTACATACCTTATTTTAGTATTAATTTGGATGCACCAGATAAAAAAATGACAATATATCACCACAAATTAAGAAAAAAAATAATACTTTAATACTCTGTGATCCACTATAAGATTTTAAAAGCTGTCATTTATGATTGTAAGTGCTGTTCTGAGTTACATGACATTTTTCCATAATGTACTAAGATGAAAATAAAATCTGAAATTTGGAATTAAGCTTCATATTGGAAAGGTTAGAAATCATTAAAAGTCATCAGAACAAATTCTGCAGTGCATTCAGTAGGTAGCCGGCAGAAATTTGGTGCATTATGTTTATTTCATTAATCTTTCTCCCCTTTCCTAACCCTTGCCCCTGAAAGGAAAACAAACATTTCAGAGAGTTAGAAGAAGATTGCTAAGTACTTAATGAATAAGTTCACCCTTATATCACTATTGAGAAAATTTCCCTGGAGGAAAAGGGAAGCAAAATGCCTATGTATGTTAATGACACTGAAACCCTCAAAAAATAACTTGAACATGACTTCATTGGTGCATACGATTCTACCTATTCTGTTATGTAAGTATCAAAAAGCGTCTAAATTTAGGTGTTTACATGTAAGCTTCCCCAGCAGTTTTGTGATTTTATCCTTTTGTTTCCTTGGCTTTTGTTTCAAACATTTGTAAACAATATTTTGTTTGACCATTTCAGTGAAGGAAGAAAAAAATCACCAGCCAAGCAAGCAGAAAAGAAGACAGTCCAGGTTAGTAAGCAGGGAAAAATCCTGCTTTTGTCAGTTCTACTTTTGCAATTTTATATTGCTGTTGCATAAAGCGATAGCTATATCAATCCCAGTTCTGCCCTTTCCTGCTCATGCAACACAGTCCAATATCTATCAGAGCCTTTTCATCAATTTCAGTTAAGACTGATAACGGTATATTCTCTGGGAGAAGAACAGGTTCATCTTCGTAAACGTCTGATCCGTGCAGCTTACACCTAAACCATTTAAATAATGTATGTTGATCATTACAGTCACCTACCTGTGTTTTCTTCACAGGCTAAAAAAAAATAAGCTTTCTGCAGAAGGCTTTTTAACTGCAATAACACCCTACTTCATGTCAGGCGGATATCTTTTCTATATGTAAAGATGAACAATTGTCACTTAAGCCGCTTTTACAAAGAAGATTTATTACTTGCTTCCCAAGTGATATGACAATTACTGAAATCTTAATAGTGGAATCCCCAGTTTGCAATTAACAGGACTTCTGTTACAGCAGGCAAAGTAGTAAAGCTTAAGCCTCTTTTTTTGCACTGCAGTTTTTCCTGGAGAACTATTATAGAACATAGCTGGGAATTAATAGTTTTTGATGAGCAATTAGTCCAGCTGCATAAATAATAATAAAATCATATATTATAACCCAGTGATGTATAACTGCATGTGTGTAAATACAGAAATGACTGCATTGCCTTGTGTATCTATATTTGTGTATATAAGAAGTATATACACTTAAACAAAATATGATTAAGTGTATTCTAAATATATTTAGAGAGAAAGAGGTAGAGATATTCAAAATTATATTAACTAAATATTAAGGCTGCAGAGACTTCAAAAACTTACAAGCCAAAGAAAATCTGATTTAGTGTTTTTCTTTTGCTTTGTGTACATGCATTACTACATCATGCCTCCTTATGTAATCACTCCCTGTTTTTATGGAACCAAAGTTTAGGAAATCACTCTACCAGGGTATGGTATCACCTCCTAAAAACTTCCATATCCAGTGGGGAATTTCAATCAGTATCCAGACACAGAGGTTTCAAAAGCAATTCTGTTCTGCTAGATTTGCTGAAGAATGGGTGGCAGAGGATAAGAATCATTCACTTATAAAGACTTGTAACTGTGTCCTGGGTAAGTTTCCATTCCCTTGGCTGTCACTGCTCATATACATGTCGGTAGTGAGAGATAATGCCGGTGGGGGAAATAGATCACTTTAGCCTAATACTTGAGATGCTTGAGTAGACAAAAGAGATGGTTTCTTTTGTTCCTACTTTGCTGGAGGATAGTTGGAGGGGGAAGAGAAGGGAAAACAAGTTACCTTAGCTTCATAATCCGTTTATATATGGAGATAAAAGAAAATGTTGCTACAATTCAGTTAAGAACTCAATCAAAAATGAGACATAAATCCAGAAGAAACAAAGTTTATCAGTTTTGGTACTTGCAGTAAGATTTGTTTCCATGGTAAATCCTAAAGAAGAAAAAAATTGCTTATTTAGTGACTGGACCCAATGCTAATTCAGGTTTTACTTTTTGTAGTTTGTGGCCTGGTGGGATACTTTGAGTTCTTCCCTCCTTTCCTCCAATGTAAACAGAATTATTCATTTCCTCGGGGCATATTTATGATGCCTTCACTCCATTAACCTAGGTCTTCACATTCATTCATGGATTAGCTATGTAACATCTCAGGGAGTTGAAGAGCATTTATTAAGCACACTTTACACATCTGGAACTGGGGTGGAGGGATTAAACCTCTCGGTCATTAATTCATTTAAGGCAGGGCTGAAGTGAGCATCTTTAGCACTTCAGCCCTGTTTCTGTCCTTGGAGCTTTTCTCCACCTGCTCTTTACAACCTCCCCTGGTTGCCCACAGCCCCCGCCTCAGACCTTTCTTTCACCAGGGAAATATTTGAAGGCTGAGGCAAGGGACAAATTGCACAGGGGACAAAAGTAGGTGGCCATGGGGCACAGTAACAAGTATGGGAAGGAATGGGGAGCAGGTAATAATACCTTTTAAGACCCATATGTTCTCCTTTCCCTTCACGGCTTTTTCAGGTCCTGGCTGCTGCTGTAAAGCAGCTCGCAAGCTGTTGTCCATGGAGTAGCAGTGGAGGGCAAGGAAGGCTCTTCTCTATAGTGCTAGACCACATTCATTACAAGTCTTACTACTGCTTACCTCCGATTTCCATATCCTAATGACCCCATAGCAAGATGTTTAAAATGTCCCCTAATATTGGGAAGATTTGAAAAAGTAGGAGAATGGGTATTTGTGGTTTTGGAGCCTTTTGCTTACTTTCTTCCATTGCTTTTCTCATTCTCTCTTTCTAGATGTTGCCAAAAAAATTTTGTTGTAACATCAGATTAAGAGAAATGTCTGATTCTCTGAGGAAACGGTACACGGTATAGTAGGTGAAACAGTTTTTACCAGTACTACAATGTTTATCGCTTTTCATTTCCCGCAGGAAAAGGAAATGTCAGAAGCCATTTGGTAGCAGAACTGATTTCCTCTTTGTTTAATGCTGACTGTCTGCCCCTTGCAAAGAAATAGACCATGCCTCTTTCCTGGCCTCCACTCCGACATACTCCTGTTTCCCTCCAAACCCGACCCCTATTAGGTACACACAGACATCAAATTATAAATATGTCTGCAAAAATGTTGTAGCAGCTGACCTGGGATCTTTACATTGCTCTACAGTCTTAGTGCGCCAAGGCTTCAGTTGTTTTTGTCTCAGTGCAGAGAATGAGAGAAACTCTAAAGCCTGAAATCTGAAGTTTACTTTGATAAGCTACACTTAATTAAAAGAGATCGTATCTCTATGAAGAGTTTATACCAAAGCAGATATTTAATGCATCCAGCACCATGTCTCAGTCCCAAATTATATGAAAACCCTTAAACACATATTCAACTCGAGTTATGCTTTAATTACAGTCATGACTATGGATGTGTCTTATCCTTTCCTAATGCTGGATTTTCTCACAATACCATCCTTTTCCACAGACCTGGGCCTTGCTCAGAACAGGGACTGAAATAATCCATGTTTTGCCATAACTAAAGAAAAGCAGAACACAGACCCCTCTGAATTATTTTCTTGGTGGGCCGGGAGAAGTGTCATTGCTCTCCCTATTCAACTTGTATATATTTTTCACACTCTGACAGCTCTTGTGATGAGGAGCAATAAGTGGAGCACTCCTGTATTAGTCTGTCAGTGGAGATGGTTTCTTGGCCATGCTGGACAAAAGGCAAGTGTATATCAGGGGCAGCAACAGAGCAGTCAGTATGTGGTACCTAGGGGTGGGGATAGGAGGCAGAGAAATGGGATGGAAAAAACAAAGGGAGAAAAAGAGGAGGAGGGGAGTGCGAGTGTAAAGGATCATTTGAAAGGCTGCAGGTGCAGGGAAGCAATACACAGAATATAGCATGTATAGGCCAGCCTATGGAAGGAAACAAAGACCACAACTTTGCTATTAACCATGGCATCAAACTGGGTTTCCCCTTCTCTTCTGCTGAAGTAAGAGGATAACCAGAACTTTGTGAGGTCTGGGCTGACATCCAATTTCCCCTAAATGTTTTACCTCAAACCGGTCGGACTCGGGTATTGAAAAAGACCAACAGCGCTTTCTCCTTCTCTAACACCTTTGCACGTGTGTTAACCTCTTCATTATATTGAAGTTTTAACCTCCAGTTGACAGCGGTGGTTTGGTGACCGTGATTAAGCAGCCTGGCAAGCAATGAGTGAAGCCCCTGCTCCATCCTCAGCTGCAGCACTGGGAGCTGGGGCCCTACACCACTTCCCTTCGCCCTGGGGGCCACACCAAACTCCTCCTGTAACCTAGCTCGCTTTTTGTCTGTTGTATGAACAACTTATTTGATGGTAATCTTCTCTGCTACCACTGGGCCACGATCTCACTGGGAAATCCTTTGTTTTGAAGGGGTTTTCAGGCACTGTGTTGCGTGCTACCAGAGAGTGAAGGCTGAGAAGGGGGCACTGAGAAGAGGAAAAGCAGTGCTTTTCCATTGTACTTATTTAATTTTATAATAATTTTCTTATTCCAGAACAGCCTTTAAATTATTCCTATTAAAGTTTTCCCCATTAGTTAGCATTCACAAAGGCCAAGGTTGCTCAGCTACATGAAAGAGGTTCAGCCTTCGGGGCTCTTCCTGCAGGCCCCATGCTCAGACAGCCCTCAGCTGCCTGTGTCCGTGTCCTGGAGAGTAAAACCAAAACCCGCCAGCCTATTTGGAGGGTGAGGAGCTTTGCTGTTGCTTTCAGTAAGGAAGCCACACTTCTCCCACTTCCTGTGTGGGCAGGATTTGTGAGAAAGGACAGCAATGCAGCAAAGAATTGGAAATCCAACTGCTGGACTCCAGTCTCCAAATCCTTGGAGAAACCTGTGTGGGGACAGGCATCTTGTTGCTCTGTCGCACTTGAGGGGCTCCTTCCCCCACCTTTTCTACATCAATATGAGATATTTCTAACATTTAATAAGTACAAGTTCAATGCTTGCATTTTTGGGGAATGCTATAGGATTACGTTGATGTACATGAGGCTTTTTCATAGGCAAACCTCAAACTTAATCTAGCCATAATGGAGCGCTGGCTTATGATACAAACCTGGCCTATGTATGCGTGAAAGGTTACAGGATGCATTTCAAAGGCTTCTAGACGCCTCATTCCAATTCCCTGAGTGTTAGATGTGGAAATGTCTTTAAAAATCGGGATCATAGTTCCACAAGTCTACATCTTCTTGTATCCTTTACAGATGAAGACTTGGACTAAACTGTAGATTGACAGGATTTTTTGGTGTTTATCTTCTATAGCTAGTGGGTATACTGGAACTGATTTTCTTCTTTGTTTGTTGTGGAAATGTGTTTAAAAGCTGTCAGTTCTGCTGACATTTCTGTTGGAACCTCCTCTCTTCCCAAATTATATACTCTAGTAATGCTGTAATTTTTTGTTTTGATGTTGTCAGAATATTTGGGGCTTTTTGGTCCAAAAAAAAGTTTGGAAATGAAGTACATAGATGTTCTACATGAAAGGCCTGACACCAGGATAAAACAACAAAAGCTTCTCTTTTATGAAAACAAAATATTTTGATCTATGTCCATTTTTTTTCCTTCTCTGCTGCTCCCCAGCTTGTGTTTACTTCACAGCACAGCTGCTTCATTTGCAGTTTTCCCTGCTGGTTAAAAAATAAAATATAGTGCCACTCAATTAGCTCTCTTATCCCTGCTACCTCTTTTCTGTTCACTCTGTTCTTAGTCACTTAACCTTTTCAGTGTCAGTCCCTAGAGGCTACCCCCTCAGACACAATGAATGCCTCTCACAAATTACACCCGTGCTGACACTGAGGTTATAATTGTAGTGGAATTCAATCACAGTTTTTCTGAGGAACAACTATATAGCCTTAGCTTTAACTAAGTATTTATTTACAGTGTCTCAGACCATATAAGATACTTGGAGAATAAAAACAATAAAGCTTGTATTTTACTGCCTCAGTGAGCAATAACAGAGACCATACCACACCTCTAACAAGCAGCACAATTGCAGTCCACCTGTAAACACAATTGGCGAGATTCTGGTATCAGGCACACAGATAACAAAAGCATGGCTCCAGTCCAATTACTTCAAAATTATATTCTATAACTGAGAGTAACTTTTCCAACTTTCCAGTAGCAAATGAGCTCAGTATGGAGTAAGCTATTGCTTTTTACTTTTTGAACCTTTTTACTTTTTGAACAGGTTTTTATGTTCTCAGTTTCACCAGTTGCAGATGATATTTTGTGATTATTTCACTTCTGGACTGCTCAACAAAATTGTTTATTCCCAAAGCTAACTGAAGTCAGCAAGAGTATGTTGGGGGTTCTGGATCAAGCGATAGGCAATCCAGTGGACCATGACACTGTACATTCCCATTTTAACCGCAGACTCAAATTCTGTGCTTACTGTGATTGATTTTGCCACAAATTTAGCAAACTTTACACTACATTTTCTTTGCTCTATTTCTAGCTATCTGCCATCTGTCGTGTAGCACTCCAGCATATATCGATGCTTAAAATAAAACAGAATACCTTTCTTTCAGCACTTGCTGTTTCTGATCTCTCAACCATGTAGAGACAGGTAAAATATTTACAGTAAACATCTTTGGGATTTTGTTTAGTTCATGGAATACTTAAAAAATATAGTTACTTTTTTTTCCAATGAAATTATAAGCCTTTTGCTGTCGAGATGATAATGAGTATATAAATAAGGATACACATACACAGAGGTTTATTAGACTCCCTATGCCATTTCAGTTGCAGGTTTGTCTCAGAGAAGAGCTGACCAAGGAACAGGATTCAACGTGCTAGCAAAGTGCTTCCTCGGCTAACAAAAACCACTGAGGCTAGTAGGTTACTTTAAGCCTGCGTATCAAATGTTTAAGAGGTTTTTCTGAGATTCAGAGGAGTGTCCAAACTCTTCAGAAGATGAAGCACAAACAGAAACAGATTTTTCCCTGGTAGCTCAGCAGACCAAGCATTAACCTAGCAATAACCTGGAGGAGGCAGCCAGACTCTTCCCTGTAGTGCCCAGTGACAGGACACGAGGCAATGCACATAAATTAAAAATAGGGAAAATTAATCTTGGCACAAGCAAATGTGTTTTTACCATGAGTGTGGTTGAACACTGGAACAGGCTGCTCAGATAGGATGTGGAATCTCATCTGTGGAGGTATTAAAAATCTGATTGGACATGACCCCAGGTAGCGTGCCGTAGGCGACCCTGCTTGAGCAGCAGGGTTAAACTGGATAATCTCAGTAGATCCCTTCCTACCTCAACTGTTCTGAGCATAGTGGCTGCTCTTTGAGTAGATAGTCTTATTATCAAAGTTATAGCATGTGCTGCAATGCAGAAAATGTTCTGCTTTCCAAGGAAGTCCTCGATCTTCTTCAATCTTTGGAAAACAAGATGGGACAATGGTGTGGGAAAGAGTTAAAATGCTATAGCTTTTCTGAAACACAGGTCCCAATCCTTGATGTAACAATATTTCATTTAATTAGGGACATACTGGAAAATGGACTGAAATCAAGGCCTCTGAGTTCCTGGCAAATTCCCTAGCCATCCAAGTAGTTTCAGTGATTTTCTTTCTCCCCCGACCCCCCAAAATTAAATCCAAGGGAATTCAAATTCACGATGCTTGCCTTTTTGACCATTAGAATATTGGTGTGCTACTGAGTAACGCCTCAATGCTTTCACACGGTCACGTTGTGCAACTCTCTTGTAGCAACACTTAAGGATGTCTTAACAGGCTACAGGGTAATCAGCTCACTTTCAAATGCCAGCAAATGCTCAAATATTCTTCCATCTGGAACATTTTCAAAAGGGATAAGGACCAGCCTCAGGTCACCTAATGGTCGATGGCCTGGAACATGTGAACTATTCACCCGAGAGATATCAGATCAGACCCTTCTAGGAGCGGCAGAGCAATCAGCCACATCCCAAGGAAGGTGGAAGGGAGACTGTTGAGGAAGAGAACACATCTCCCTGCTGCCATCTGCTGTTCGGGTGTGTTGAGGGCCAATCCATGGGCTCTGGGCACAGATACAATTTTGGGCGCTTGACCACTTCAAAGACCAAGGGGAAGGTCTTTTTGCATGTAAAACTAAACGGCTTGCTCAGAGGCCACGGATGTATCAGGGAAAAAAAAAAATAATATTAGCTTTCCTGAATTTCAGCTGGGTCACTTAATCATTGCACAGTGATGTAGCAACTGATGCAAAAGGCATCAGAAGGCAAAATCTTATATTTAGAGCCCGAACTATTAAAAATTGTAGCTAAGTTATCTATACTCCTGGAATTTTGCTAATAAGTAAATATTTCTTGAGAGTACATTTGTGGTCCTCTTTTTTACGCCATTAGGACCTATGTTTTCATCATTTTCTGAGGCAATGACAAATGATGGGCTTATGACTTACTGAAAATGAAGATGGTTTTTATGATTATATGGAAGTCTTGGCTTTTGTTTTAAAAAGTTTTGGAAAGGAGTATTCCAGAGAACTGTTACAGTCCCACTTTCCAGGGAGTTTTGAAACTTGAATATTTTATTGAAGTTAGAATCCAGTACAAAGCCAGTTTGCACAAGCCGCTGTGCTTGGCATGCTGTCTGGAAAATCCAGAAGGCTTCTGGGAACACAGTGTTTGCCATACTTTTCATCTTTGCCATTGGCAGCAAGCTCCAATAGCTCAAGTGACAGGACAGAGTAAAGTAATGTTTGTATACCAGAAAACACATAGAAGACACATACATATTTCCTAGTTTGTGTTAGAACCTGAGTGCTACAGAAATAGAACATATTAGGAAAGTCACAATAAAGACAACAAGAAAGGGCTACTTTCTCAGCTGATTCTTTAAGCCATGCAGAGCTCATTTCAGTCAGCAGGACTTCAGTGGACCTTAAGCAGGTAAGAGAACTTGAATGCTTGTAGTTGAAAGGAGGATGTTGCACATAAAATAGACTCAATAAAATCATCCCTTAGTCTGATAGAAGAAGATATGAAAATGTTCAACAATAGCTCAAAAGTATTGAGTGATTCAGGGACTGGATGTAAAAATGAGTTGAAGTGTTGTGAGTTATTTTTCTCCCTTTTCTGTAACTAGTGATGGTTGTTTACCTGGTCTTGCTGACCCCTCCAAAGGTTTAGCAAGATGAGTAGTCCTCACCTAGAAGACCTGTAAGCAGTAGTAATACAGCGTTGCTGGGGTTTTTCCCTAGCATCTGGAGAATTCATTCTGCCAGTCTTCCACCCTGAAGACAATACAAAAAGAACTTTCAAACAGAGCTCAGAGCACGATCTGGTCAGATTTACTCTTTCAGATTGTCTATGGCTACACAAATACAAGCCACACAGCACTGCAGGTCAACTGGTTCCCATGGAGTTTCTGGGATAAGAATAAGGTGGAGACTCTTGTTAGGCTCAGAACAATAAAAACACTCCCTGTCCACCCTCTCTTCCACCCCCACCCACCCCCCAAACAACCCACAATTACTGATAATGTAATAGAATTGACACAACTGGGGGGAAAAATAATCTTCACTTTTATACATTTGTATTATTACAGTTGAAACTCAACATCCTGCACTTTAAAATAATTCTCTGTAGTGTGAATAAACTCCTTCCTCCTCTGTTTTTCACAATTTCATAGTTTCATGGAGCCCAAATTGCTGTTTTGAAAGAAGATGAAGGTACTGCACCATGAGTACTTTCTAATCATCCAAACTCACTGAACCTGGTGATTTCAATTAAAATCATTACATGTTTCCTATGAAGTTGGAAAATGAGAAAGAAAAGATTAATGGTAATAGGAATAAAAAGCTACAGGCAAACACCTTGGCAGGCATGAAATCTCAGGGCAGGATTTGGAAACATCCTTTCCCCAATCTCAAGGAAAGGAAGCATTAATGTTACAGCAGAATTGGATGCTAAAGAATCAAAGTAACTGCAGGGCACCTGCGTTTGTGGGTGACTGCAGTGGAATCCAGATGTGCTTGGCACCTCCTGGAGACTAGCTGACGCTACAGCCAACAAGACTAAACAAGGCTGATGTTCCTTCCCACACAACCCATCCTTATAACAGCATATTGCTCTCAGGTAGTATAATACTGAGGCTGAACTGTGAGACATTTGAGAAAGGGGTTTAGGTAAGGTTAGAAGTGAAGAAAGACAAGTCTTTTTAGTTTAGTTCTTAGTTTTATGCCAGAAGCTGATGCGTAGGAGAATGTTAGAGGTTATTTTTTTTTTTTTTTTAGACAAACTATTATAACAATATCAGGTTGAATCTGAAAGTTGAAAGCAATTTTGAAAAATGGACTAGAGCTTACAAGGAAAAATACTTCTAACAAGCCTAGCAATTAAATAACTTGGACACATGAAAGAATAAGTCTGACAGTCATACAGAGAAATAAATCACCATATGAGAAGAAAAAAAAAAAACACAAAATCCAGAACACTTCTGAAAAAAGTGCATGCTATATGAAGAAATATTTAAGAAGTAAGAAAATATGAACTGATAGGATGGCTTGATGTGGCTCTGACTGCTGTGACATTTATGACATTACTGGTCATCATCATCATCAGTGGGGTTAAAAAATAAAACAAAAAAGTATTCTCTACCACAGATGCAAGAGCTTAAATGTATTAGTTAACTGCCCCAGATGGGCAGAAATAGTTAGTGACAGTGACAGATAGAGGAAGGACGGTCTGAGCATCCTACGATTAATGTCAATGAGGACTTCCATTGCTGATGAGTCATTTGAGATAGAGTCCACTTAAGACACACACAAAAAAAAAAAAAGAACTAGGGAACTGCACTAAGTAAACACAATGTATGAAGAGGATTAGTGGAGCCAAATATCAAATTCAGGAGGAGCTCTTTGTAAGCATCTCACAGTATCTCATTATCTCCCTCAGCCTCCTCACTGAAATGTCCCTGGCCTCAGGAAGACTAGAGGAACATTTGGCTGCTGACATGCCTTCCCTTTTGATCATCACACTGAGTGATATTTCCTCATATGTTGTTATGCATCCATGTCTGTTGGTAGTCATTTCTCCTATCTTGCCTTGAAGTTGTTTCTCTGGGTCCAGGAGCAAATTCATGTTGTCTGAATAATTGGCTTTGCACAGTGATCTGTGTCCATCACTGCTACTCCTTGTTCCTGTACCGTATAGGGGCAGCAGTTCTTCAGTGGGCTAGTCTGAGAATGAGCACAGACAAATGGAAAGGGAAGGAAGCCTTCCGATTCCGAGACACATCTGTATAGCTTCTGACATTCCCAGGTCATCATGCAAAAGCCCTCTGCTTCTTATCTGCCCGCTTACGATGTCTGCAGAGAAGCGTGTGCTAAAAGGCTGATTTTTGTTATTTTCAGTATGTCCCTTCATTAGGCTTTAAAGACAAAAGGAATAAAATCTACATTAGCTTGGCTTCTTTTCATGCTCTGTAGATCAGCTCGGGCAATCCACCATATGAAACAAATTTGATTTCAAGGTTGTTTTAGAAAGTGATACAATTGCTAAAACAAGAATTAACAGTGATTAATTTTCAGTTTTGCTGTATAGGCTTTCCTTGGGATCTCGGAACTGTTATACAGCTTTCTGAAATGAAGCTGTATTTAACATCAGTTTCTATTAAACATTTTTGGGAATTTTTTTTTTTTTTAAATTCAAAACCCTAAATCTGAAAACAGTCAAGCACTTACTTGCCGTATGGGAATTGTTTGATATAATTTGGAATATATATGTGCATCCAATGCAGCAAAGGCAAGCCTGGAAGATATTATCTTAAGTGTCAGAGGAACCCATATTATCCAGTTAAGTTAGCTGGCCAGCCTGCCTAAGCTTCCTAAAATTGGCTCCTGCTCTGAAAGAGGCTACCATTCCCGATCGGTTGCAGAGAAGGCCTATAAAGACTAGCATTTATACTTAGCCAGCCTAATAATATGTCTCAACTTAGTAAATAATGCAAACACCTTCTTTAGCTCCAGGGCTGTGTGAAACATAGTCAAGGTGCAATATGGCAAATGCAATTTTGGGCTTTTTACCTCCAGCAGGAACTCTTGTTGGTTGAGAGTTTTTGTACAGGTGAATATTAATTTAGAGAACAAAGGAAAAAAAAATGACTTAGGCATTGGCTGAAATGTATTACCTTCTTTGTGAGTAACTACATTGGAATTCTGTTATATTGAAATAAGCCTACTTGGAGAATTACTGCATTACCTGAAAAATCCCTGAAAAAAAATCATCTATTAAACTTTATCCTCTTTGGGACTCCCTATTAACTATGTTCACTCTGTGGAAGAAAACATTAAGTTCAAAATATTTTCACTATTGGTATTTTAATCAAGTAAGATACATCCCTCATGGATGCTTAACTGGGGACTTAAAAATCTGCATTTAAATTGAGATTCTAAAATATACAACCCAAGAGATTACAAATACCTTTTTCAGACATATTGCACATGAAGAGCACGATGCTTTAACTTATTTGTCACAACCTGCTAGTTATCAGGAAACCAAATTGCAGATTTAGATAAAAGGAGAAATATGAGGTTTGGGAATAATAGCTGAAAAGTGATTAGGGATTGATTTCTTGCCAGCTTGAATAAAAGAAGAATTCAGAAGTTAATTTTAAAGGCGATGATTTAGATTTACCATGACTATGTAACCTGTGTCATCCTTTCACTGAATAGGAGCGGATATAACCAATTTGGAAAACATTTTGTGCTCACCGTTCCTGGCGTAAATATGTAACCACGATGCTGAACTGCCAGTTGCGTAGAAATGTAACTATCTGATATTCACCACAAAATGATGCTGTTCTCCACTGATACAAGCTGGCATCACTGGGCATTGAGCTTTACACAAGAAAAGGCTCTGACTCACTGGAAATATTTTCTTTTCCATTTTCCTGAGTTGTCAACGTCATTTATTTTGTGGCAGTAAACGTTATTCCTTGCAATGAGAAAGCAACTACGTACTTGGATCTTCATTCCAAAAGTGCTTCCTAGCATCTCATAAACATAATAAGGAAATATTTAGTTGAGGAGGAAAGACAGATTCTACTCTTCTGCAGAGCTTTCACCAGTTAGGTGAAAACAACTGAAAAAAAAAAAAACCAAAACAAGCCATTGCCTTGATCTGTGAAGGGTCTGATATTTTCTCCAGCTAGCAGCTTGAGCTGTCTTCCACAAAAAACATTGGAATGACTCCACAGCAACATCAGGGTTTTAGTAGGTGTTTTCAGGTGCTTCCACTCCACAATGCAAAGTGTTTGCAAACATGAATGGGAAAAGTTACAGAAAAAAGGGAGTAGTTGTCACCTCTACAATACATCTTTTTAGAGTGCTCTACACATTTTCAGAATTGGCAGCAGTAATATTTTGCCCTTTCTTTCCTAAGCTTCTGCAATAACTGGGTCCATCTGCAGTCAGGTCCTTCCTTGTAAAGTAGGAATAGACATCTTGCTTCCCACAAGGGTTCTGAGCCCCTTCTTACCCAAACGCTTGACTCCTTCCGTAAGGCTTCTTCTCACTCTGACTTGGACTTCTCCAATATGCTGTACATCCTAAAACAAGGGAAGGTTAGGAAAGAAGAGGAAGAGTTGGGAAGGCTTAGGAGACCTTAGAGCACTATGAAGTTGAAAAAAATTCCTGGAATGACAGAGAAGCTTCCATCATCAGAGGTACCTAGGAAAAGGTAGTATGAATCAGAAGAAGAACCATGTTGTCTTATGTCTTGTTAACTATAGGTATTTATGAGAGCGGTTTGGGCAAGCAAGTGAATAATTCACAATTCTTTTAAGCTTATTCACCTGTTTTGCTTTATATTTTTAGGACAATGAATTTGGAATTGACCCTAGGATCCATAGAAGCTTTTACAGTTTTAAGTGGGCATTGGAATTAAAGAAAACAGAAGTAAAAAAGACATTGGCTTCCCTTGTAAAGATTTGGTTGCTTGAGCTCCAATGTTTATTTATCACCTCAACTAATGTACCTGTGAGTGGGTGGTCACAAGAAGAACCCCAGACAGTTTCTTTCTCTACCTGTGCCACAAGCTCTTCCTCTGTAGCTGACACTGAACTGCCTTTGCACGTCCCAGGAGGGACTGGCGATAGATGCCTTACATTTTTATTCACGACAGGTACAAGTGGTGGGTACACTATAAATCTCTGTAATCTGTGCTGGTTTTAATTTCAGATTACTTTGGCAATCTGTTATTACTAATCCTCAGCAATTAGAGTGTATTTTCAAACTTGTCTGGGAAGATTTACAGATAAGTTGATGTACAAGGTTGATTTTGAAGCATACAAAAGTGATATTGTATGCTTATATTACATAGGTGTCATCATGTTCCAGCCAGCCACAGAAACTAAAATTAAGAAAAAAAGATGTAAGGAATGTCTAGCAATCATTTACACACACACACAAAAAATAAATATAGTGATAAACCCCTCCCTTCCTGTTGCCTTGAAGTAGTTTAATTATAACTAATTCAGTGACATAGAAGTTTAGCAATCCATCTGAGGAAAGCTCATGGATATTTTCCTGGGTATTGTTATAGTGGACAGCATTCAAAGGTCCTCAGTAACACCTATTTCTTTACTTATCTTATTGTCACAGAAGAATTGTTATCATATTCTACTTTATTCTTCACCAAAACCCCACTCAGAGTTTTATAACACATACTGCAGGCTGATGCTCCTCAAATAATGCCCCTTTAACTCAAATATATTTCATTATTTAGCAGCCTGTTACAGGAGTCCAACTAAGGTTTGACTGCCTCAGTTAGTAGGTTTACAACTCTGCAGGAACAGCACCTGACCATATCCTGTTGGTGTCAGAAAACTGCATCAGCCTTGCACCCATAGTCCTTTTTCTATTGAGGAATAAATCACTCTGTTGTAGCCCAGGTTATGAGTTTAAACCCTCCCTCAGCTATGAACTGAAAAACTATAATTTTCTCTCTGAGAACTTTACCTACTAAAAAAATAACAGAAGCACAAGAAGTAAAATGATTAAGATGATCAAGGGGACAGAAAAAAAATTTGCAACTTCCAAGTTCAGTTTCCAGACTCTCAGTGTAGCTAGAGAAGGCATCCTCACCCAGATGTGCTGAATTATCTCCTGGAAGACTCCAGCTCTCTCCATCTATTATAGAAGAAACTGATAGCACCTTGTACCCAAATTTAAGCAGGTTAGCCCAGGTGCCTAAAGAGAAACAGCTGTGAACCTCCCTTTAAACATGTTGTGTGTCTCATGTTCATTTATTAGAAGGTGATGAGTGGAATCATGAAAAGGAAAGTAACCTAGAGGTTGAGAAGCCAGAAAAGCAAATTGATATAAATGGTCATTTGGAGGAAGAAAGGTGGCCTAGAGCCCAAGCAGAGGGAAAACCTCTGGGTAAATTTGTTGTACCTTGGCTCATTAGACACTATTTTGTTGTACTCAGACAATTGTTCCAGGTTAAAGTAAACAATCCTGTCTGTTGTTAGTCCTGTTCCAAGGCTGCAGCTAACCTGGAGTGCGGTGCTGGGGGTCACAAAGCTCTGCAGCAGTGTGATGCTCAGTGTGGGCTGCATAATCCACCTTTCTGTTCCAACAGCTCTTGCAGTCTAGCCTGAGCTCCCTGCTGCTGCAGTTCTGTTCCTCTGGGGGTGTGTATTAAACCTGGGTACGTCTGTAAGAATTGTTTTGCCTTCGACTCCAGGATTGATAGAATAATGATGTGCAATTAATGACTGCCTTTGCTCCTGCCTGGAAAATCTTGAAGAAGAAAAGAGTTCGGAAATGCTTTCTCTTGGATTAAGCTATAAAAATACATTGCTTTGGTTAACCCAAATACTTTACTTCTAAGCCTTTTTCCCCTTCCTATTTGCTTGGGTTTTTTTCATTTTAAAATAGTGAAGGCTTCTTCAAAATGAGAATTTTCGTTAGAAAATGAAATATCTTTATAAATATCTTTCCCCTTTTTAATCAAAACTATTTGCTGAATTCCACCCAGATTGTCACAGGAGATTCTTTCCCTTCATTCTTTTTTCTGACTAAATTTTCTGGGTCAAACTATTGTCATTCGAGTCTAGTGTATATAATTCTTTCTTGTCACCTGTGTGGTGTTGCTGGGTAAATGAAAACCATCATCTTTTATGGGGACTTCAAGCAGAACTTAGGTCTTAATTGTTTTCTTTTTGTAGACAAATCCCTACTGTTCACCAGGACGTGTCTGTTTTCAAGAGGCTGAGCTGAGTGACCAGGCCAGGCTGGATGTAAGACTGAATCAGTCACTGCAAGGTGACCTGAAAAAAGTGTTAACATCAGTTTCAATAGCAATATGTGAATTTCAGTGTCCCATAATGATAAAAAGAAAAAAAAATACCACAAAAAAAATCAGCTCTTCCTGTGATTGCAGGAAGAGTATACTAAACAGCAACAGTTGTGACTGACTTCTTTGGGACACACTGTTAAAAAAAAACAACCCAGAAACTCTTCCCCTGTTCTCCACAAAAGTAAAAGGAAAACAGCAAAAAATTATTCCTTCCTATGTGTGCACAAAACATAACAAATCCACAGCGTGAACATATTTTTGATGTGCTGTGTATGTATGGCAATTTAATATTGTTTAGCTAAACAGGGGTACAAATCCTTTTGATGTTTAAATACATGCTACTTGCAGACGAACAATTTCACACATTTTGCAAGTATTATATCTCTCTACAGATTGTATTGTAGCAGGAATAAAAAAGGAAAGTCAAAGATAGGGAGCATTTAAAATGGATCATTTAGTACAGGAATTAAATGCACTGGTGGTTAAAGGAGATCTAGACTGTCATGTGTTCCTTTTACGTTAAAGGCAATGGACAAGGGGCAACTGAGTTTATCAATCTCAGAAATATATCCAAAATTAAGGAACCAAGATGCAGAAGACTTCAGAAAGAAAAGCCAGTCTGTGTAGAACTGAAATAATACCTGGTAAGAAAAATAAATGAAGTTATTCAAGAGATAGAAAGATTGTAATACTGTTTTTAACATGGAAAAACTAATTTGTGCAGATGAGGCTTCAAATGTAGAATCTTCTATTTTGCTTATAAATGAGGAAGTTTCCATTAGCTAAATTGGATCTCATCAGCAAGATTTCCCAAACCATTAGCATTGAACTGACAGTCTCACTGATATCTTTGCCATATGTACATTGATTTCAATACAGAAATTTAAGTTTGGACATTTTTCCAGTGCTTTTTCTTACGCTCTTCTATGATGTAGGTCTGCATGTGTGCATATGTATATTGCAGCCCTGTATTTCAGAGGCAGGAGAAAGAAAGGTGATAAAGGGCTGAATTATCTTTCCTCTGAATATTACATGAATCAGAGAAAATAGAGTTCAGGCCACCAAGCTACTATTGGCAGGGGATGGAAAGGTCTTTGCTCCTGAGATCACCTCCAGTGTAATCAGTGATAAAGCACAGGGAAGAATGATGCTAATAGAACCTGTAGGCGTTAGACAGCAAACCAGGATTTTGAAACCCTCTGAATCTCTTTTCATCCCTTTAAAAAAAAAAAAAANCAAACAAAACGTTAAGGTGGATTCCTGTCCCCATGGCTCACAGCTGTGCAGCTGTGGCCTACTCGCTCCACTGACCCCTGTGACCAATTCTATCAGTCTCAACTAATGATTTGGAAGTGAAGTTCAACCACCTCCTCTAATTCCCTGCAGCAGCCGCACTCCATTCAAATTACTGCATACATGAGAAGAAGAAACTTGTAATGATTTTATACCAAAAACCAGAGGCTGGAAAATTGCTTTGGAAGGCTGAGAATGATTTCTTGGAGGCTCTGCATGCGGTAAACATCACTCACATTTCGTAACGTAGTGACTTTGGGAGCTAAGGAGGTTGGATAGTAACTCATAAACTAGACCCAAGAAGTTTTTTGTGTTTTTGAATGGCTCACTTTCACCCTAGTCATTGATTACCATTTTAAAGCCAGAGTTGATGGCATCTCCAGGCTCCCTGAGCATGTGCAGCTTGGTAAAGTTTATCAGTTTGAACGCAGGATTTCTCAGATAAGTTCTATTTGACTCAATTTCAGCAGCAGAGACTTTTATAACAGCACATTAAAAAAAATACAGAATTTACGATGGCTTGCAAGTTGTCTTGCCCTGTGCTTGCAAATCCATCAAGTCTTGCAGGTTAAGCAGCCATGGCCTGCACCAGTGCTTACAGAGGAACCTGCAAGAAATGTCTGTTATCAATTCAATATCCTTTTATGGATCAATGAATCAATAATCCTCTCCAGTGTGTGTGTGATTCAGGAGTGCAGGGAACACTGTTTTTGGCTAGCATATCAATCTGTGGTCCTGTTCCTCTGCAGCCAGAGGATGCATGGCTCTTTCATAAGAGCTGCTTTATAAAAATTCTCAAAGATATAAATTCATGAATAGATTTTCCACTTTCATCCTCAAAGTATACTACTTCTCCTAGATTTCAAAGCCAGGCACTGTTTAATTTTAGTGTTTTTCTTTGAAACTCTCTTCTTTCTCTCACCCTTTATTCCACCTCATATAATCAATAATCAAGTAGTCCTTGCAATCTTTCACATTCTTTCAGATCTGTGCATTCCCCCACATCCCAGGGTACCCTCTCCCCATCTATTTATTTAAAGAAAATAAATGAAAACTGGCTTTCTCAAAGGCAGACCTGGGCAAAAAACTTGGACAAAGTTGTTGATGAATGAGTACAGAGAGGCCCTTCAGTGCCATGAAGAAGGACATTCAGGGGAGAAAGCATTAAACCATGCACAAGGACGAGGCTCAGCAGAACAGATTATCCATTTCCAATTTAGTTTCCTCCATACAGAAAGTACGACAGTTTGTGGATATTCCCAGCATCTTCAATAGTACTGTCTGTAGAAGCTATAATCCCTTACGTAAGGAAGGACGTCCTAAGAGAGGCTCTGAGACTGCATCTTTCCAGCTCCGGTGTTAGCTACCTTGCAATTCTTTTGTGTTGCACTATTTTTTCAAAAGACAGTTTTGTTCAGTACAGAATTTTATTTTGCGCCTTACTGGCGATTATGCTGCCTGCAGAATCCCTTTTCTTTCCCTGTCCAAAGACTATTTAGTGATGCTGATGTGCTTTATTAAATTGCAGCTTTGTTCCAAAGGTTGCACTTTGGAAGAATATGAAATGATCTCTGTTATTCATTTGTAAAACATTTTGTAATGAGAGTTACTCTACATGTATAGTCTTATTGTTGGTATTTAAATTTGAAAGATGACTCTCCGCAAAGAAAGTATCCCCTATATATTTTGTTGGTTTCCTGTATATTTTGCTGGTATTTTTGTTGTTTCACTCCTCCCGACAGCTTTTGAAGCTATTGGATTCAGGTTATGATTCAGAGAGCTGAAATATATTAAATTCCCGGTAGCTCTGTGAGTGTGAATAGCAGGCTGAGGGGACAAATACTGGCAGTAATAATATTGGTAGAAACCCAAGAACTGTGCCCCTTACCCATTCCCAGAGTCAGCAACCAGCTGGGCAGACAGTGTGAACCCTTTGGCTTGCCAAGCCTTCAACATAACGTTCCCAGGCAGGAGTGGATTGGTACGGGCTATACAAGAAAGCTGGGCTTGGGAACATGGGAGTACTATAAAAGGAGTGGGTTGCGGGAGATAAGAAGACATAAATTCACAGCCTTATCAGTCCCACTTACAAAATGCTGCCCATCCTCATTTAGCATTTTAGTTGGTGTTTAGTAAGGTTTATCACTTTTTTATGTATAGCTGTCTAGAAAAGGTGGTATTTTCAGCTCTATTTAAATGAAAGAAAACAAAGATATAGCAAGGTCAAGAACCCACAGGAATACTGGTTCCTATTGTGATTTATCTGCAGGGCCCCCCTGCTGTTGAAACTTACAGGACCTCTGCTCTCTGAAACACCTATCCTGGTAGAAGAAAAGCAAACAATGAAAATTCCAGAGCCACGAAGCAGTGTGGAGAGCAGTGGCCACACTCTTTTTCTCGCCAGCGTTACAGAACAGCGTTAGAAATCTAACAGAAAAAGGCCCCTCTCTTACGTATGGCCCTTCTGGTATTTGTGAGCAGTACAGGTTTTATCACACGAATATGGTTCATGTATAAATGTGCCTTAGTGTTTATACTTGACAAGCTTTGGCACATTATTTCCCTATTTGTTGATCCTTGCGTCCATATTCCTCAGCTCCATCTTGATACACATGCCCCATATTGGCAGGCAAATGAAATAGTTGCTCTTGTCAAGCGTAAACAAAGACTTCCTTCCTGAACGTGAAAGCTGTAAAGACACGTGGAATGTAGTATATTATTAAAATTACATGTTTTAGATAAACAAAGTAAAAACATTGAGCCACTGTGTTCCTCATCTCAAACTTGCCATCTGTGGATGATGAGTGAGGGAACTATATATAGAAGTGGGCTTACTGTGTACAGTCTTCCTTAATTTATGGGGCTACAAATACATTACCATTTCCTGATGGCTTAAAAGAAGCAGCAAATTACAGTCCCACTTTGCTGGTATGTGTCCTGTTAACCAATGCCTTTCCTACCTCTTGCAGGTTAAGGGTAAGAATAAGGGAATAAAATCCCCTGATTTCTCAGAGCCTGTGCCCAAAGCCTGAGCAGGAAATGCGAATTTGTAAAGAGGGGTATAAAGGTTACTTATACATTTATCATTCTTTAGAATTTTTGCTTTCTGGAATGGCTAGCATCTTCATAAAAACAGTGAATTTTAAGCACAAAAGATCTGGGCTGTACAGAATAACTGAAGCAGAATTCAACAAGCATTACTCCCAGAAACCTGGAAGTAAAAATTAGACTAAAGTCTTCAGGACACGTAAAGGCAAAAATGTGGTTCTGACCTTTATATGGATCAACGCGTTTCATACTGTGAATGCTAAGGAGTCACAACAAAGCACTTATGAGAAAAGGAGACATAGAGAGTCTTCTACAGAAATTCTTCAGTCCAGCATTGAAACATGAAACACATTCAAGCAAGTTAAACGTAGCTAGAGGAATAATCAAAAAAAAAAAAAAAAAAGGTCTGAATTCAGACTGAACTATGACATCCTTTTCAATCGGGAGTGTTTATTCACTTGAATAAATGGAATGGATAATTCAGTGGGAATATTTGTGATAGCTTGTGAACGGAGCGTGTGTTAGATGGCCTGAAATTGCCGCCTACCTTTTATGCACAGTGAGGTGCTCAGCATGTCTTTTTTTGATCATTCAAGATTTGTGTGTAGATTCCTATATGACTATCTGCCTCCTGACCATATATCCTCTGTTACAAAATCAGCCGCTAAATGGTCAAGAGTGAAAAATAATCCCCTCACACACAAGCAAAACATGCCACATGCAAGGTGCTGCTTGTGTTTTTTTATTTGTGAGTTAGGGGGAAGTGGAGAGGAACTGAGTGACTATGGATGTGACACTGTGGTTTAATAGATCGCTGGGAGTGGTCTTTTGGTGTCCTGGCAGTGCAAAACACGCTGGAGGTTATCACAGTAACTGTTAGAGAAGACCAGAATGACTCAGTGGATTAATAGCAAGTGCCACGTATATCTGTCTTCTGAGGATGTTAGCTCAATTGTGGTGGTCAGGGAAACATCTCTATGTTGTTAGTGTAAAAAAAAAAAAAAGTCACTTGTCTAGGGAGGATAGATAAAATGTTCTTTAAAAATTTCTTTAAGCTGTCTAGTATTTGCTCTAGTCTTGTGTCTTAGCAAGTGTGCTTGCTATGTCCTGTGGCAATTAGTTATTTTCCTTTCTGTTTGGTTCCTAAATTTCTGGTGCAAGAAAAATTCCCATTGCTTTCAGTGAAGAGCAAAGATACCAGCTGTCTGAACGAAAGATCCACAGTAAAAAAACTAGAGACTGATCACGGAAGAAATTGGACTGCTTATCTAAATTCTTTATACTTGTAACCAGGATGTCAGGTAATTTCCAAAGTTTATACCCATCACTGAGAAGTTAATGTTTGACATCAGCTTTGTCTGTGCAGTTAAATATTTTGAATAAGATGATCTACAAGTTTTATAGGGGCTTTGGATCCAGTTTTCACAATCATGTTCTTGATAAAAACCATAAAGTCCTGCCTGCTTTTATAACATACCTCCTGCTTCCTGTGGCTATTTTACTGGTTCCTTAGTTCACAGAGATAGCCCTTTTGAAGGACACCTATCAAAAATAAAATGTGCAAAGTTTAGCCCCAGTCTTAGGTTTCATTTTTTATTAATATTAATAAATATGAATATTTCTTTTCTCCTGGCTTTTGTCTTTTGATTCTAAATTCTTCAAGGCAATGACTTAATACATAACTAGAAAATTCAGGCTATGATTTCAGCTGGTTCTACTTTAACTCAAATACTGGTGCCAATTCTTAATGCTGATCACGGAAAATAACTGTCCTGTCATTAAAAGGAGCTGGATTTGGGCAGTTGCTATTCAGAACGTGCTGGAAATTTAGCCCTGTGGGTTCAGGTCACAACCCCAAAACCTGTGGTATTGCTGGAGACCCACCTAGTCAAGAGGTGTAAAGCCAGCCGATCCAAACAGAAATGGTGGTCAGCCTTTCTCAAGGGTCTCACAGGTAAAGTATGGTCACTACAAAAGGAAGAAGGGAAAGGCTACAGTAGGCAGGTGGGACCATATCCAGTTTTGTGCTGTGTGCAGGGCCTCAGATTGCCTTAATCCACCTGTAGGGGCAGTTCCAGGACTGGGGCTTTGCATGGAAATAGAAATAATAAGGTAATAAATAATTGATTTGTTAGATTACATTCAGCTAAGGCTTTGTGCTGTTAAAAATTAATGCTACTTGCGCAATTTAAAGCTCTATGATTAATAATTGGTTGTAAAAATGAAAAAAAAAAAAAAAGGTTGACTAAAAAAATGCTATGAAGTTCATATTGACATGCTGAAGGAATTGCGTTTGTTACTTAAGAGCCAACCTGACTGAATATAATATCTTGAATTACAGCCAAGTAATGCTGTATTTGGGAATACATCTGTGCCATGTTTCTGACTTTATTCTTGATCTTCCAATTTCCTCCTGTTTCATTTGTATTTTCTAACACCTCTCAAGCCTTGTAGGGTCAGATGTTTTGGGAGTGGGCTGGGCTGGGTTTTCAGACTTTAAAAGAAACAGAGCTGTAATTCCCCACACTGAGTTTATAACTCTTAATACCTGTTTTCAACTTCCTACCCCACATAACGGAAAAAAGTTAAAACCCCTCATTTTCTCTCTCCTATCCAGACCTGAAGCATCAAGTCACTGTCTTCATTGATAAGTTTTCTCTGCCAGGGATGACTGGTACCATGAGTTTCCAAAAGTGTTTTAAGGTACTTTTGTACCCAGTATTGCTGGGAGTCCCTTTCACATCTCTCATTGCACAGTCTGTTTCCCAAGGGTTTAGAACAGCCAACTGTGCAGGTTGACAGGGATTAAGTTTTGTGGCCTTTAGGGGAGCTTCTTTAGTGGCCACCTGTTTTGACAAAGTAACCGCATTTCTTTTCAGAACTTCTAGGAAATAAATGGTACAAAACCAACAGTTACTTACTTGACCTGCTTACCAGTACTATGTAGAAGCTGGTCCACAGAAATAAACCCAATATGTGGCCTTTTAATTACAGAACATAAAGGATTCATGCATACATAGACAGAAGCCATTTTTGGGCAGGGCAAGCCCTCGCCTGCTGTGTCTCATGTGACAGCTTTCTACTTGACAGCTTTTGTAAGGAGCTGCTGCTCATGGATAAAATAGCGGAATTGGACTAATATGGGTTCTACCTCCCATTAACTGTCCCTTGTACAATATAATAACTTTGTCCCCATTTTAAGGATGGAGGGGACAGCTGGAGGAATGTGAGAAATACCCACAAGCCCACCTTCTCCAATATACATGTCAAGCATATTATTTTCATAAGACGAATTAAAAACTTCAGAACTGCTGTTAGCTAGATTTCATCCTGTCATTCCAGAATCTTCCAGAATTCAAGGCCCACAGAATTTTATTTCTTAAAGAGCTTTCACCATTTCATAGAACTAAAACCTCTAGTTAGCCTTCCCTTCAAAATCTAGGCCAGGAGACAAATTTTGGAGGCTAGTTTATCTAAGCAAAAACTATGGGAGTGTTTGCTTGTTTTATTTTTTGAGGGAGAGGGATTGCTGAGCTCTCCTCTGTCCTATAACTCTGAAATTCATTATTATTCATTTGGCTTGATATGCACATTGTTTTAATGTGAGTTCCCTGTTTCCATAACTGATGTCAGACTGCTGTATGCGTTTGCCTCTAGCTCAGTTGCTGCATCTTTCCATATCTATAAGATGTTTCCTAGTAAAAGGTCCAGGGACATCCATTTGGGTGTCACATTCCCAGCACATAGAAATGATCCATTAAATGCTTGTATATGACCAGCAAAGGCATGAAAAGTCTATCAGGAAGCATGAAAATAGTTGACTTCTGAGGTTATTCAAAGAAAGATTCCTTTCTTTCCAGGCTATTAGGCTAACTGGAAACCTGTTTTGCCTTGGTAACAAGTCCTTTGCCTGATAAATGTCCATCACTTAATTTCTAGTTTCGCCTTGTCCAGAAAACTTTAGCAAGTGCAGTTCATACAGCAGTGGCAACGGCAACTGCTTTGTATTTCTATAATCTGAATCAGTGATGCATATACACCAGGGGAGCAGCCTTTTGATAATCTGTATTTCAATAACCAGGCTGCAGTGCACTGATTTAAACCCAGGGAAGAATGGACTGAGATGCTCAGTGATAACATTTCAATTAATTCCTGCTCTCTCATGAGAGACTGTTAATCTTCTGCAAGTGACCCTCTGTGGCGTGCACGCTGGCAAGCAAACTTACTTCAGGTGTGAAGGAATAAGAAACTTGGACGGCATAAAGAGAAGGCAGAAGGGACGTTGGATGGAAAACGCTTGCTGTGTATCTGTAAGGGCAAGCATGAAGCTGTCATCTTTGTTTTTTTTTTATTTATTCTCAAACTCTATCCTGAAGAATTCTTCTGTCAGCCTTGAGCTGGTTTAGAGTCCTTTCTGTCCTGACCTATCTGTGGTCCTTTTTATTGGAGACTGCACCCTTCTTAGGTGGTTAGTTTGGAGTCCTACACTGATGGGGTGGATTTCTGGTAAGTAATGTGAGGAAGTTTTGCTGTGGGGTCACTAACTCCCAACTGCAGTTTGTTTGGAATTGAGAGATCACAGTGGCAAAAGAAAAACAGACTTTTAAATAATAGCGCAAGGTATACACCTAGGGTTAAATGTTGCAATGATGAGAGTGTGCTATAGACACAGACACCTGACTTTCCCTCCTCAATATGAATGAATTACTTTACTGTGCATATAGAATAGAGGATTTAATTATAAAATTGAGCTATAAGCCTGACAGCCCAGGAGCCATGCCTCTGAACAGTTTATCCAGTCTTTTTAAAATATTGATGTCGTGGCATGTATAAAGTAAAAATGTCTTTCTTTCTTTTTTCTTTTTTTTTTTTTCCTTTTTACTGAGTCATCATCCGCTGCAGCCAGCGCGCAGACAAGAGCGGGTATCAATGCATTATGGATCAGGCGCTATTCTAATACTTCTAGAATTAAAAGGTCTGTGTATCACTCATGGCTATATGGCACCTCTGAGTCATGGGTAGGGAGGGAGGTGTCCCCTAACGCACAGGAGTCCCCTGGGGCACCCCACAGATGTTTCTGCCAGGTCACCTGCAGCCAGCTCCAGGAGCGTTTCAGCTATATGGAAAGTCAGGGACTTTGGCCTTGAGCTTGTTCTTAAAATACAGCACAGTTGTTCTGCTCATCAAAATTAAAGAGGTGAGGGAAAAACAAAGTGCCAAAACCAATAGTCTAGTTTTTAATTTTAGTAACTGGAATTGACTGTAAAACACACGGAGGGAAGTTACAAAGTTTCCTTTTCCACTTAACGTTCGCTGTCCTGATTTCATACAGGCACCTTTTTCATGAGGTCTTTCTCTCCAACAGCGGAAAATTGTTGAACAAATTCAATAAAATAATTTTATCTATTTTTTTTTTCCTAACGTAGAAATAAAACAAAACTGAATTTTACATACTGCCATGCTGCTAGGCATACAAATGTCGGGGCAGGGGGGAGGGCACCATTGATACTAGGATCAAGGTTGGAGGGCAAAAGTGCTTCTCATCGAAAGAGAATTGCTCATCTGAGCCGGGCAACTCTCATTAACAATATGGAGGGGAAGGCCTGGCACCTCGTAGCAGCTAAGCACATGAAAAGGTTGGTAAACCTGTATTGTAAAGACTGTCGCCCTCTTCTCCACACTCTGCTATCAGAGGCAGTTCCCACATGGTTATTTCCCTGGATAACTTTGTTCTCTTCAGCAATTAGTGCATCCCTGGTAGATCATAGGAGGACAAAGTTACTGCTAGGACTCCTTCCGGAATCCAGCAGCAAAGCTGATTGACAGCTGTTGCTCCGCACTAGTGGGGTCCATGAAGAGCTAACATCTCTTGCAGCGTCTGGGTAGTGACTGATTTAATGCATAGTCATACACACAAAGCTGCGCAGTCATGTGCTCCAGTACAGACACCAGGTCCAGCAGATGTTCAATTTACATCCCTGCTTCCATCGTTCTCTCTTTGGGAGCCTTCACAGCATTGCATATGGATGAGAAAACAGCCAGCCCCTCGCTGTGGCTTTAGCATAACTCAGGAGCCGAGCAGCAGGGTGCTTCATATAACACCGATCTGACAGAGGCTGTGTCCACTGATTCTCCCCATGTCCCCTTCACTGTCCTGTGAGGAGGACATTGACCAAGCAGGTTCCTGTCATTCCCTGTCCTGGAAGTGACTGAATCCACCTTCTCAGGCATGTGGGGCCAAGCCCCCTGCCTTCTCTGCACGTAGCCTGGGATGGACAAGTATGTGCTCAGACAAGTGTACTTGGCTTCTACTATAAACAACTCAATAGCATATTTTGCTGTGCTGTACATACACATGTATGTATTTGCTTGTATCCCAGTAAAAGCGTATCCCACTGCCTCAATGAAGAAGGCTGGTTGAGAAACTCCCAGCTCATTGGGAAACTCCCAACTACCTGTATAGATGTCATGTACTGCTCCCCTCCTACGTATCATGGCTTAAAAGAGTAAGGGGGATATTTTGCTTGCAATGGGAAACTCAGCTGATCAATGATCCTTTTGCTTCCACTGATTCATGGTTAAAAATCTCTTCATTTGAGAGCCCCTTGAGATTAAAAAAATATTTGCATCCAGGAAAGCTGATATCTACTTTTTATATTTATTTTCTGATAAACAATAAAGTTTTCTTTTAATTTTATTCTATCTTTCCTAGTGAAAAGAGCTAAATATGTATGTTTTTAAATAGAGGAAAGAAGCATTAATGTAGAATCATCTGGAGACAGTCACTTTTATGACATGCAATTAGCGTCTTTCTATTTCATTACTTGTGTTATTTCAATTGGTTGTGAAACCACAACTCTGATTTTTTGTTAGTTGAAAAATCAAGCAGTTGTTTTACAATTTTAATGCAGAAGTTCAAGAATTTGCATACATAATTTTGATCAGGGACACAAATTCAAGTCCAAATCTTTCAGTTCCTTGAGGGTGTGCTACTATGAGGTAAAGGGTGAGATCTACCTATTGATCTAGGCTTCAAGGTTCTGGCTCCTGTATTTTTCATTGCTGAGCAAAACACAGTTGCAGTTCACAGACCAGAGACAGCAGGACACAAATATATAAATGATAATGTTTCTCAGCTTAGAAACTTTGGTCTTTAAGCAAAAGAAAGAGGACCACTGTGGTACGAAGAGGTCACTTTTTATAGAAGGCTGCCAGAAGACTTCCAGACACATTGCTTATTTTAAAGCCAAGTGAAGAGTATCAGAAGTCATCTTATTATATGAATATGGGTGAAATGAAAATTGGTTTTACTCTGCCAGACCAGGATCAGGTAGTGACCTTGTACCTTAGAGACAAAAATACGGCTAGGTAGCCCTTGCTGTAATTAATTCACTTTGCGCTCCTGGATTTAGTAGGCTGGGGCTGAATATGCTGCATTCTTCAGCCCTCCAGGCAAGCAGCTTGATTCCTCCATGCCTGAGATTTTATTTATTTATTTGTTTATATTCTTTTTACACTCATCACTGCTATTTTTGTACATTTTAGTGTTTGTATGACTAAAAGGTAATAAACTTATTAATGAAGATCCTTGCCATTGCTAGCACAGGTTCAAGGACAGGTTGCACAATTTTTACAAGAGCTTAAGAATTACCTACACTTAAAATATTGTACTAGGTGCCTGAGCCCAGCAGAGGTCATACAGAGACAGATGAGACTGAACACACCCATGCTTTCAGAAAGCTTGAGAAACACTCTTCTAGCTATTCTCTTCATCGTTATCTTCTTTCCTTTTATGTCCCAATTTCATTGTCTTATCTTGACTGTTTTTTTTTCCCTCCGTTAAGTCTATTGTTTTCTGTCTTCTTGTTATTTCTTTTTTTCTTCACTCATGCCTCTTTTTCTCTTATCAGCTCTGGTTTTATAATAGTCACAGTTGATAAATGTCACATAACCAGTATCTTCACCTTATTCATTCATGTATCTCCTTTTCTATAGGGGCCATTCTTGGATTACCCAAGTACCATGCTTGCTTACTTATAAAAAAGTGAAATAACATTTTAGTTGCAAAGGCATTCAATGAAATGTAGTCAAGCCGTGATAGAATGAAGCACAGGCGAAATTACGTGTGATCTTTTCTTTTATCTCCCAGCTACTGGAGTTCAGCTCCAGGTTGTGCAGGGTAGGGTTCACCAGTGGCTACAAATTCTTTATTCCCTGTGTCTATAGCTGGCCTCCGTACCACTCTGCTCTCATCTGCCTTTGCTGCTACCCTGCCTCTCTCTTTCACCTCCTATTCATAGTTTTCTTCTGCTGTTCATCATCTCCATTACTCAGTTCTTGCTCTTTTCTGCTGCCTTCTACCTCCTGTTTATAATCTCAATCTCTTCACAGTTTTTCTGTATCCTTGCCCTGTTCTGTTCTTGCAAGCTTCCTCATCACCATCCTGTTTCTTTTCTGGGGCACCACTAAAGAGGGACTTCTGCTCTCGGATCTGTGATCACCCCAGCATAAAGCCATGCACGAGACCAGACAGGAGCTTGTCCTGCTCTCAGAAGGGCTGGAGCCTGTGCACAAGGCTCAACTTCTGATGTCTGTCTTCACTCGGTCTGCACGCAGAAAGAAGGTGAAGTAGAGGGAGTGAGGGCAGGACCACAGTTCAAAATTGCCTTAAGTCCTGCAGAGGGTCTGTGAGGCTCTGCCACAGAGCTTCCTTCTCCCTTTTTCTGAAAGAAAAAGAAGATGCTGAAGAGAAAGTCCTCCTCTGTCCCTGAAGACCCAGGTAAGAACATTTCACTGCAGACAGACTCTCTGAACTCTTAACAAGTGTTGGTAGTATCTGTGCATAGTGAGAAATTTCAAAGCCTCTAACCAAATGTGGGAGAAACTTCCTGGGAGCCGTAAGATGCATATCATTGCCATATGCAGGAGAGAAAGCAAAGGAAGGAAAAGAGAAGCAGCCATGCTGAATTTCAATGTCATCTTCAAAGGACAGTCCTATGAAATGGTTGTTAGGGCATATTTCAAATGGGCAAACCAAGGAATTTTTTCTTTCTTGTTCTCTGAAGTAGACAGGCTATTTCTTGCACTGTTTTCCAAAAATATTCACTTTCTCTCCTCACTTTGCTGGGCTTAGCTGAGATTTAGAAAAGGGCACACATGGGGATGGTGGAATGTCTGACTACCACCATACCTCCATGAGCCTTATAAAGTAGAGTCTGGACAGTTAGCACTGTTCTTCAATGACTAGAGATGAAATACTGCATGATTAAAAATACCTTCTGAACTGCAATGTCTGAAGGCAAAGTAATCAGTTTTGTCCGAAGTGACACCAGGGAATTTCCTTACTGCTCTTCACTCATCAAAAAGACCTCAGGAGCATCCCATAGTAGAGACTCTAAGATTGCTGCAAAGCAAGACTGCTTGACCCTTAATCAAGAAAGTCCGGAAACTCATCCTACTCTCATCTTGGTGAGTAATTGTTATGTGATATGACGCGCTTCCTCACTACTGAATGGTAAAGTTGACTTCATGTGACCATGTTTAGAGTAAAAAGAGACTGTTTAATTGCACAATGCACTGAACAAGACAAATTAAATTTTCATCCCTTTTAATAGTGTGCAAAGTACCAGGAAAGTTTTAAATGAACAGCTGTCACTCTAGAAGGGGAATAGGGAATAGCACTCCATTGCTCCTCTACCTCCGTGCACACACATTATTGCCACAGAATGATCTTTTCTCCACCTGGTAGCAGAAGGAGTATTTTCAGTCATGGGAGAATACAAGAAGTTAAATGTTCTCAAGGCAGAATACAAGATAAACTGACTTGTAAGTAGCTTCAATCCCAAAACTGACTACGTCCTCGCATTTGGCAATACAGAATCTTCAGGACTAGTCACACTGCTCTGATGCTGCTGGAAGAATATGGAGGAGACTGAGGACAGGAATGATGGTGTCATTTGCATTCATGTTCCTCCCAGGAAAACTGCCTTTGAAAATTGAGCTATTAATGCTCATAAAGACATTTGAGAGGCGGCAAACATGAGAAAAATTGATTTGGGCTCAGTAAATGTTTTTAGTCCATGGTTAGATCTGTTTGTGTTAGTAAATAAAGTAGTCTAGCTTCATGACAGCATTTTTGTGATCTTAATTTAACTTTCATCTGAGCAAGTGCAGTTAGAGCCAGTTATAAAAATGTTGGCTACCCAAAAAAAACCCACAACCAAATCAGCTCTTTACAGAAAATGTGATGATTGTAGCATCATGGAAAGCCAGTGTTCCAAAGCTATTACAGCAAAATGCTTACAAATGTCTTGGGGCCAAGAGAAATGTGTTAATTAGGTAAATTCAAGGAGCTTTACTTTGATTTTGAAACTTCATTTTTTTACCAAAGTAATTTTTAAATGCAATTTTGAAATGCTTTCTTCCAGATATTTAAATATTTCTTAAGCAGCTATCTGGGGTTTTTAATAGCATTTCTAATCAGCTTTGTCAGAACTGCATGTTGGTAAATATTTAATCAGCTCCTAATAAAATTAATAAGAAATTTTTATTTTCTCCCACTAGGGCTACATTAACTTTAAGAAATAATTTAATTATGAGGCATTTTAAGTAAAATGTCAAATAAGTGTAGATTATAGTTATAACTTCATTTGTGTTTCAGGCTCAGAGATGTACATCTAGCGCAGAGAACTACCTACAAGTATCTTTTTATCCTCAGCAGAAAGCTAGCTAGGAAAATTGGTTTGGCCTCCAAATTTGTTGTATTTACATTAAATAGGAAAAAAACCCCACACCCACCCACAACCCAAAACCTTTTCTGTAAATTTCATGAGCTTTGCCTGATTTTCAGCCATAAGCCTATCCTGATCATTATTAGCATTTCCAGGGCTCAGCTGCATCCCAGAGCTTTTCAAACTTGTTACTAGAAGACAGGACCATGCTCAGAAATGGCTCTCATCAGGTAGACTCCTATCGAGTGATCTGTCTTGGGCCCTCAGCTTGTCCCTCCAAACGTGAGATCCCTCTTACTCTGTGTCTGTATGGGACAGCAGGTCCCCCAGGCTGTCCCATGGATACCAGCCACATCTGCATCGCCAGCAGTACGGATGGGGATCTGTCTCATGTCTCATCAGTTTGTTAGTCTGCTCATGGGGCTTGTGACCGTTCCCTTGAAGCCAGACAAGTACACTTTCTGTTTATTTTCCGTCTGCCAAAACTAAGATCAGCACTCTCATTCTGCCTTTTAAAAGAAGGAGGACCATTTACCAAGAAATGAATGAAGTCCCTTGCCTGAGCTGGCCACAGAGGGTCACGCTTCATAAAAGCATAGCTGCTTTGAGTAACAGCAGGAGGAACAGGCCTCCACGATCTCTTAACATCAACCTCTCTTATCATAGTGGGGTGCTAAATACAGAAGGTTTTAAAAGGGGATTAACCTAAGGTGGTAAAGGACACACAAACAGGAGTTTGAAAATTTGGGTTTTGGTTGTAGTAGTGTTGTGGTTTAACCCCAGCTGTCAGATAGAACCATGCAGCCACTCGCTCACTTCCCTTTCCCACCAAAGAAGGCTAGGGAGAAGAGGGAGAAAAGGAGGGGAAAGGGAAAAAAACCTCACAGTTTGAGATAGACAGTTTAATAGAATGGTATTAGAAAAGGAAAACAAGAACAATAATAATAACAATAATAATAACAAATCACTCTCGCCATCCAGTGAAGTGACAGTCCCAAGCAGTGGTCGCGAGTACCCACCCCTTGGCTAATCCCATTTATATACTGGGTATGATGTTTATGGTAGGGAATATTCCATTGGCTGTTCCATCATTCTTCCTAGGCCTCTCCTCAGCTTCTATGGGAAGCTGAAAAAAGTCCTTGAAAACTATAAACATCACCTGGCAACAACTAAACCAATATGTATTATTGACATTTCTTTCATACCAAATCTGAAACATAGCAACCACAAGAAGGAAAATTAACTCTGTCCCAACTCAAACCAGGACAGGTAGTTATTATAAATAGATGTAATCTGAACTAGAGAGGGGATGATCTTTGCGAAATGTTGGAAAAACAGAAAATAACAAGTTTCTTCCATTTTAACAGCATTTTCCTCTTCGTTTGATTTGTACTGCTCATGACTCATTTTAATGAGGTTCTGAAGGATTGTTTTCTACTGTTCTAATATCTCCACTAAATTAGAGCAGCACATTCTCATGGAAGTAAGTGGAAGGAAAAAAAAAAAAGAAGTGGATTATAAGGAGAATTGCTGCTACACCACAAACACAAAAAATATGACAGCATTGTTTAATGCCAGGTGTGAAAAAGATCACACATATATTTAAGAGCTAATGAGAAAACTGAATCTTCAGAGGAGCGGGGCATAATTCTGAACTGTATTTCTCACCAACACTGGCTAGAATGGATTGGTGGGTGCAGGGCAAAAGCATGAATATGTGTGGCAAATGGATGGTGGCGTACTGTTCTCAGCAGTAAGCAGGGAGCAAGGTACGGTGCCTCCTGGCACAGTTTGTTCAGGCAGCAGCGAGTTATTCCTTTAGCAAAGCAACGGTGCCTCATTCTTCAGCCCACAAGAAATCCTGGCCAGTGGGTCAGTGAAAGCAAAGCTGGCTCTGTGTGTTCCCTGTCCTGTCTTTCTAGGGGAGATATTCTCAGCGGAGCATCTTGTTATATTCCCTAAAAAACAATGTGCATTTGGGGATGATCCACCCCGGAACTGCACAAGGACAGGACTTGTTAACTCCCTGCACAAGCACATCCCCAAGCATATCTTCCTGAGACACGTAAAACAAGTCATAACCAGGACACAATTGCCTGCTTATGCTACAGTGGTCAGTATCTTGTTCCTCGCTTTCTATGGTGACCACCGTGCAAACCCTTTTGTGGTAGGGAAAGAAAAATTACCTTCCAACCCATCTTGCAAGCAGTTTGTGCCCCAAGTCTGAGACTGAACTGACTGTCCTACTCTTAGAAGTAGAAATGTTTTTATCCATTTTTTAATTATGCAGTCTTCTAAAAAAATTCTCTCCGCTCTGATTTTTTGGCCTGTACAGTGAAATCTCCTAAGATCCAGATGTGGTATGTTGTGTGGTCATAACAGTGTAATAAATAGTTAAGTGCCTTTTTAGAAAATGGAACTGATGGTTTGATCACTCTTTGCCTTGAAGAGTAATTTTACTTCCAACCAGATGATTCTCTAAATATTATCCAAAGCCAGATTTGCCTAACACAAACTAGCCATTAAAATGAACTGACTCTTGAAACTTCGTAATTATTCTGAAAACAAAATTACTGTAGAGACCAGGCCTTTTTTTCCCAGTTTTGGTGGAAAATTTCTCTGATTCAATCCCATATGAATAAATCATACATATGTCTGTGTCTGAAAACTGATGCTCACCAGGAATACCTTTAGAAACCAAGGGTGATGGCAGTATAAAGAATAGATGAAATGGTTCAGATTCCATTTAAATCGGGGGCTGGAAATATGCTTCTCGACCACAAATACATATGGAGCTGTCTGCTTTGGTGTGTTTTAGATAAATATATTGTATTTTGATTCAGAACAACAATACCATTTATTTGGCATCTAGATTTATTATAAAGAGGTATTATAGTGCATTACATTTATTTTACTCCGTGTCTACTTTCTTATTTAGCACCTCTCTACATGAGTAGAATTAGAATCAATCCACTGATTTTGTTTTACTTGTTTTGTTTTGTTTGCTGCTTTGCTTGCTCACATACAGTGTCAAGAAAACAGAGCAAGAGTGAGTAATTGCTGGACTCCCCCATCCAGGGCCAAGACCTACTGCTGTGCACATTTCTCAGTCTGAAACACTAATCCTCTTGGGCTTTTGTGATTCACAGGCAGTAGCCCTGACACAGAAATCCCCCACTGTGTCCATTCCACATCAACTGGTAAGAGCTGGGCTCAGCTTTTCATAAAAAGACCTCTATGTTTCATTCAATACGGTGCAGAGTAGATTGAAATACAGATGTAAAACACCACCTTTGCAGGCCCTCCACCTCAGGCACTTTAGCAGTTGTTGAGCAGTGTGCTGTTGTTTGGATTTACTGGTCTTCCAGATAAGTTTACAACCCCCTAAGATAACCGAGTTTTCGTTCTTTTGGGAAAAATATTGATTTGGTTATGTGTAGATTTCTAGTGCCCATCACTGGACTTCAGTACAAGGCTATTACCAGGCACTGAGGTGCACCTTAAACTCTGACTTTTTCAAGGCAAGGCAGTAAAACTTGCTGAGTGCCATCACATTATTTGTGGTACGCACTTTAGGGAGAGTCCCACATGTCCTGTGTTCAACTGTTGAGGGGTGTTTTTAACAAATAAACACTTGCACTCGAAATACAACGTGAAAAATATTGGATGAGGAATGTAATTGGTAAAGTATAAGTGACAATTATTACATACAGTCGCTACAATCTCCAAAAAATATTTGCCTATTACTATACTCCCTTTTGTGGAAGTCTCTGTTTTAAGGTATTGTCACGGTTTAACGCCAGCTGGCAACTAAGCACCACGCAGCCACATGTTTACCCTGCCCCGTTGGGATGGGGGAGAGAATTGGAAGACTTAAAGTGAGAAAACTTGTGGGTTGAGATAAAGATGGTTTAATAGGTAAAGCAAAAACTGCACACACAAGCAAAGCAAAACATGGAATTCATTCACAACTTCCCATGGGCAGGCAGGTGTTCAGCCATCTCCTAGAAAGTAGGGCTCCATCACCTGTAATGGTTACTTGGGAAGACAAAACACCAGCAGTCTGAATTTTTCCCTCAGCGTTATATACTAAGCCTGACGTCGTGTGGTATGGAATATCCCTTTGGTCAGTTGGGGTCAGCTGTCCGAGCTGTGCCCCCTTCTAGCTTCTTGCATGCCCTCTGCCTTCTTGTCAGGCCAGTGTGAGAAATCGAAAAGTCCTTGACTGCTTAGCAACAACTAAAATATTAGTGTGTTATTAACATTATTGCCATCCTAAATCCAAAATACATCACGATACCAGCTGCTAGTAAGAAAGTTAACTCTATGCCAGCCAAAACCAGGACAGGTATCTATAACTATATGTAAAAGTGTTGTCATGTTGCAATACAGGCATCTACGAAGCTTGAAAATGTCCCCTGCTGAGGCTACAAGTTTTATTTTATTCTTAGACAGGTTGGAGCATGGCTGGTCAGCTGCCAGGGGTGGTTTACAGATCAGGTTAAACATGCCTGCGGTGCCATGGTAGGCTCAGATCCCGGCACATTTGCAGAGAAACTCAATCCTTTCTTCTGCTCAGGTAAAAAAATATCACCTCTGAGCTGTTTATTTTTCCAGTTTGTAAGAGAACAAAGGTTTCCTAGTTTGTATTGCAGCAGGAGGAATCTGTCCTTCATGTCCTGCTCCAAACTCTTCCTCCCACCACTTTATCGAAGTGGCTGCCTTCCTTTCCCACAGATATGTAAGACTAAGATCTAAGGTGTTGTAAGATTAAATGTCACTGTGTATTTTTAAAAATTATTATTTTTATACACACTTACACACACATACATAAATAAGTATCAAACCAACAGTAATAATATTACAGTTTCTATTGCCATAACAGCCGAATTACAACACTGGCCTTACATCATTTTGCTTGTTTTATGTACATATATTTCTGTGTATGTATATATATACACACGTACAGTGAGTGACAGTCTGTGCCCTGATGATGTAAAGCAGGCGGTGAGGCTATGGGTGGCACGTGTCAAGAAGAGTATAAATGTCATCATCTCTGCTTTACAGCCTCTGTGATCCTGACTCCGGAAAAGAGGCATGTGGGTTCTTAAGCCTACCTTAATACATGAAGCCACACAAATATATCCCTAGCTTTTAAGGAGCTGTTTAAACCTCACTGCAAATTTTATACATGGTTGCTTACATGATTAAGTGCTTTTGTGAACTGGATCCTAAATCGCTGGCCAAAGCTGCCTGTGAATTTGGGTTGAGGGCGAGTATAGGTTAACACCATGCGAGTGCACATAGCCCTCCAACTTCCTCTCCATCCTGGTATTTCCCGTGACATTAAATATGTGAATGGTCAATAACTGCCCAGCGCTCGTTTACTTTACCATGTGCATGACTGCGTTCATTGATGCGGGTATTGGTTTTACATTTTTCACTGCAATTAGAGGCTGTCTGCTGAGCCAGTTCATAGATTTGCTTCAATACATTTGTGTTACCGTTTCATTATCAGCTGACAATTAGCACCTTTTTCATGATTAGATGGCAACGGTATAGCTGAATGTTATTACAGAATTTCTCCAAGGGTGACAAAAATAATTTGTTATTAGGCCCCTCCTTCATCAGTTGCCTGTTTCCTCTGGGCCGTCAGGGCCCTAATGGCCTTGACCAGCCCCACCTGGGGTCTCACCATGGGGTCACCCCCACCTGGGGTCTCATATCCTGCTCATGAGCCCAGGGGCTTTATGTAAACTCAGCCCTGGTTCTTTAGCCCCTGCCCGAGCTGTGTTGGGACAGTGTGGGTCTCTAGCTCATTCATGCCTGTGTCTGGTCATGGACTCTCTTGACTGAAGCCCCAACTTGCAGACTGACCTCCTGGCTTGACCTTGGACCCACCTCATCCTCGTGCACTTCCCTGGTGATCTGGACTCTTGGTTGGGCCTGGCTATCGACTGGGTCTGCCCAGAGCACACAGTATTGAAAACTGAGAAGCGTTTGTCACCTGCCACGAGCAAAAATGTGGCTCATTTACCCAGTGTGGACAAGATGTGGGGGAAAGAAGTCTCTGGAGGAACAGGACCAGGTGACTAGGCAGAAGAAATCTCCAGTCCCAGTGCTCCCAGTATGTCCCCACCTGCCATGATGCTGGCATGGAAGGTCTGCCTGCTGTTATTCCTGTGGAAATTGGTAATACCATTTTGTTTCTCACTTCTTATGTCTCTTCTGTAGTATCAAGGTGCTAACTTTAGTACAGAAGTACTGTGCCTCTACTGGGGACTATTTTTAAGGATTTTTTTGACCACTTCAGTTTCAAAATTGCTCCTCATCTTCTGGTACTCTTGAATACAGACCCACACTATATTCACTGCAGGATGGTGCCATACCTTTCATTTTACTCCCCTGTGTTATTAATAAGGAAAGATATTAATGCTCAGCTTTAATTCTTATTAACCTCTAGCTCAGGGCTGATCCTGTGAAGTGCTGAGGGTCGCTGGAAGATAATTAGCATCCCTGACTGTCAGTGGCTCCAGAGAGAGTCACCCAGCAGTGATAGTTACTTATACTACCCGAGGAGTACCCATCCCTGCCAGGATAAGGCTCCTGGAGAATAATCGGTTCTTCAGCAGATAGAGAAGAGCAAGGAGCCTATTACAGATGACGGAAAGAAAGTATGTCAAATGCATCTGCAAATGTTCTTAGAAAACAAGCTTTTCTAGTTAAGGATACATATGCAGTGTTCCAGCTGTATATTTCTATTTTTCCCTTGGCTGTTCACAAAGTCTAAAAATAGCAGTTGACTGTTTTGCAGCCATTTGGGGGAATTAGGCTTATAAGTCTTGGACAGATGTACATTATTTTGATAGGTGGGACTTTCATCTGCCAAATAGCTCTTTTTTTCCAACTAATTTTATCCTCTATGGATTTTTTAAAAAAAGTTATGAAAGGAAGGTTTCATAGTAGTAACTACCTCTGAGCTGAGTATAGGCAGACACCAAGTAAGATTTCTACCTATCACCTTGCTGTTGTTATAAATTTTTTTCACTCTCACCTGTGTTATTGCTGTCCTGGCTTCTACAGTTACTCACCTAATACATGTTCCCCAAGAGAGGCGTGTTAAACCGTGCACATTAAATTAATAAGCAGATGGAGCTAGTAAGGCTGAATAGACCCTACATGGACTGAAAAGTGCTCCTTTCTTCAACCTGCATTGTACAAAGGCTGGAGACAGTGTCTTTTCGCCATTCTGTAGGCAGCACTAGGCTCATCCCCTCCATGTGAAAGTTTGGGGTCAGAAGGTCTCACCTTTCACAAAACAAAAGCTCTTAGCCTGCTTGTGTGCAGAGCTGGGCTCTGCAGACCCCATAGAGCTTTCTTAACATAGCTTCTCAGTGGCAATGAGTAGAAAGAAATATCTCCTGACAGATTTAAGGTTAGAAATTCTGGAAGTAGTGACTCTGGAAGTAAATTTAGACTAGTTGGTTCAAGCATGATTTTCGTGATTCTCCAAGAGGGCAAGAGAATGAAAACTATCTTGGTTATTAAAAAAAAAAAAAAAAAGGTAATGCTTCTGCTATTCCAGAAACATACTAAATGGAACTGCAAACAGACATATCCTCTCCCCCTGCCAAGTCCTTTATGTACTGTGTATTCCCCAAGCAATATTATCAGGGTATAAAAATGTTTTCTAAAATAACGTCAACAAGCAATACAGTTTTTAGAGGGTAATACACAGCCCAAGAGGGGGGGAGGAAATTGCAGTACCTTATTTTAAAATTAAAGGTGAGCAGATCAACAGATATGAAAACTATCTGTTTGCAGCTTTCGTTATATTGTGTTAGCACTTAACAGAAGGAAACAGGAAGGAAGCAATAAGACAAATGCAGAGTATATTAGTATTAGGAAAAATGCTATGTGTACTGGATAAATGAAATCACTTAACAAAAAATATAAAACATTTTGATATTCACATGAAAATATGATGCATTTCAAAGCACTGCACAAGATGGACTATTTGTTAGGAAATCTGAGGTCTCAGAAATGCATATTTTTCATTTAAAACCAATATAGAGAACAAATCAATACATGAATTGGAGTACAGTAGAGATGTCAGTCTCTACTCTCCACTAAAGTTAGTGGGAGTTATTCTGACTTTGGTGGGTCCCAAATTTGGTCCTCTGTACTTAATGATAATGAGAAATCATGTTTTCTTATAATCTGTAAAGCAACCTCCTCTTATTTGAGTAATAAAGGAGAGGTTGATTACTTTGTAGTGTTACAGAACCACAGAATGGCTGAGGTTGAGCAGGGGGGTTGGTCCCTTCCAATCAGGGTCACCCAGAACCAGTTTCCCAGGACCACGTCCAGGTGCCTTTTGAGTATCTCTAATGAGACATTTCGAGATATTCCAGTTTGTGCTGTCTTTTTTGGGAACCTTTTGGGGTTTTTCTTTATTGTCCTTTTTTTCTTATGTATCTTTATATATTTGGATGTACATATAAATGTGACACACACAAATATGTAAGTGTACCTATGGTGGAAGGCAGCAGGTGGGCTGGGTGCTGCAGGGCTCCCCAAGAGCCAGCTGCTGGGGCCAGCAGGTAAGCCACCTCTTTTCTACCTGCCCAATATAAAACAAGAAACAAAACACCTTACATAACTGCTTTTTAAAAGATCATTTCCACACGTCATTTTAAATAAAGTGGTACAATAGGTGTCAAGCCAGTTTGTAACCCACTGCTGCTGAAGGAAAGTGTTCTCACCTTCTTCCCATACTGCTCCCACTAATGTGCTGGCCCCTTTTTTGTCTCAGGAGAAACTTCATGCAGCTTCAGTGAGTTTGATGGATAATTAATACAGTTTAAACAAAAAATAAACAAACAAACCCTTCAAAAATAGTCCCATTTCCTTCACCCCTGCTACCAGCATCAGTTCCCTGAACAATTGCATGAATTTTGTTCCAGAGCAGGTGGCTAGGCAGGGGCAAGTATGGCAATGAGGAAGGGCGAGACTACCTTCTTTTTGTGATGGTTTCATTATGAACTGATAATGTGTCGTGGTTTAACCCCAACCGGCAGCTACAGCCATGCAGCCGCTCGCTCACTCGCCCTGCACTGGGATGGGGAAGAGAATCAAAAGGGAAAAAGTGAGGAAAAACCCCTGGACTGAGATAAAGACAGTTTAATAAGTAAAGCAAAAGCCATGCACATAAGTAAAGCAAAGCAAAACAAGGAAACCGTTCACCACTTCCCATGGGCCCACAAGAGTTCCACCATCTCCAGGAAAGCAGGGCTCCATCACACGTGATGGCTACTTGGCAAGACAAAATGCTATCACACTGAGTACCTCCCCTTTTCTTCTTCTTCCCCCGGCTTTATAGACTGAACATGACATCACATGGTATGGCATAGCCCTTTGGCCAGCTGATGTCAGCTGTGACAGCTGTGTCCCCTCCCAGCTTCTTGTGCACCCCCAGCCTACTCACTGGCGGGGTGGTGTGAGGAGCAGAAAAGGCCTTGACTGCTTTGCCACAACTAAAAACACCAGTGCTTCATCAAAAGTATTTCTCATCCTAAATCCAAAACATAGCACTATACCAGCTGCTAGTAGAACGTTAACTCTATCCCAACTGAAAACACAACATAACGGAATAAACCTTCTGTTTCTCAGAAGAGTTTACAATTATTAGACCACCTAGATATACAGAGATGAGCAGCTAAAAAAACCCACAAACAATCCTATATCAAATAGAATACTTAAGGGGTATTTAAGAACTTAGAGGTACCTAACAGGGGTAATTACCAAATTATATGTCAAAATAAGCCTTAATGCTTAAGTCTTATTTCTGAGATCTGAAAGTTAGAATGTGTAAACACAGTGCAGCAGTACCCCTTCCTGCCTCCATGATCACAAGACAGCAATATAGCTTATTTATCAATTCATATTAACTATATTTTGTCCTATTAACTATGTTTTGTCTCGCTTGTTATTGCCGATGCTGTACATAGGTTGAATCCTTAAACCAGAATGTTTAACATCAACTTCTTGATTCTCACTCAAACATGCACATGAATGCTTACATTTAATGTCTTAAATATCAGGACAGTAACCTACTATTAAACATTAAGTTTTAGAAACGTTAGCCCACCCGAACAAGGTGATGTCTGGATTCGTCTAATAAGGAGCGGGCAATATTCATTATTTCCATCAGCTTTGTAGTAGTGCAATCAAAGTGCTCTTAACAATCTCTCCTTTATTATACTGTGGCTTACAACTGAAACAGTTAATATGAGCAATACCATAGGATTAATGCTAAACGCAGACTCCAGCAATGTTGTATTTGGCGTCACAAAGACAAGCTGTGCTCAGACAGGGCTCACCTGTACTGCTGGGAATGCAGTAGCTCTATAGGGTGGAGCTGCAACTATTGATAACTTGCCTGTCTCGATTCTTTCTGTCCTTTGGCCTTGATACCATTGGGTGAACACGTACCAAATTGGACAAAAGGACAGGATGTGTAGAATAAACAAACAAACCACCTACCCAGCAAAGTTACCACATGCTCAAGCCATCACACTTGGAATTTGGAGATGAAACAAAACAAACACATATGAAAAGATTAAAACCACAGGACAGGCAGAAATGTAGCTTTTTAAAGCCTGTCCAGTGTTTTAGCATTCAGTGAGTTGTTTGCTTGAAAGCTCTGCCAAAGATATGTGAGCACAGAAGTGAGCAGTGTGTTTTTCCGTCAAAAGAAAAAATGCAGCTGAGGTAGGAAGGGAGAAAGAATCCACTTGTGAACTGTTTTGCTTGGCATTTTTCAGCTGTTCAGAGATGACAGTATCAAGGAAAACTGAATGCATAAGTACAAAAACGGGGAGGGTGGAGTATAGAAATACTGAAGCAAGTATTTCACAGAAAGGCAGTGAAAGCATGATACATGGAAAGAGATATTTTGGCTAGGGAGAGAGATGAGCACTCATTAAAGAACTTTGTGTTAACACATGTGAGTACTCCTCAAACACCCCAGTGAAGCTACAGAGTGATTTGCCCACCAGCAAAAGAAGCAGCAAAACAGCACTAGTATTTAGAGTTTTGGTGGAAGCTGAATGCCTAATTCCCTTTGCCATCAGTGAAGCTTCACATTTCTTTTGAGGAAAAATAGAAAAGGTGGCTATGACACAGCTGCTAGCAGATCTGAGGCAGGTGGCACACCACTGACAGTGTGGACAACTTTTAGATGAACTCTACAGAGTAGATTTCTCAGTCTGGTGAACAAGATACACAAGCTACAAGCCCAAGAAGTACTACGTTGAAAGAAGCTGTGTACTTTTCTCCAAGTCAGGTAATGGTGGAAGACCTGAAAAAATAAACTGTAAAAGGGTAGTGACCCTTCATGAGGTCATCAGGAACTCCAATAGCTGGGGGAGGAGAGAGGAGGTACGGGGATATTTAAGGACAAGTACAAAGACAAAGTCCCATCACTGAAGAGCAGCTGAAGCAACAAGAAACTTGTAAATAGAGCCTCCAATAAGATGCCTCCAATGTGGCAGAGAGCTGCCAGGGAGCTGGGCATGTGTTCTCCCAGAACAGGGTATAATCTTATCCGAATTACTAAGTTACAGGGACATAGTCGTAAAAGGAAAAAGGAAAAGAAAAAAGATAAAAAAAAGACTTTACTAAACTGTTAAACTGCCCACTGTGACTTCTAAAGGGATGGAGATGACTCATTGTCTGCACTGTTAATAAAGGCACAAGGCCTTGTAAGTACTTCCAGTAAGAAGTGTTAACTGATCCCAGTTGTCACCCAGGTCAGATCCACCCTTCCCTGTCACTTTTGCACCCCGCCTGTTTTTTCAGCATTGCTGGCTTTTTCATTTTGCTGCATTTAGCTCTTTTTCCATCTCCACGTGTTAACCTCTGAACTTATTTTGAATGGCAACCCTTTCTTGCCAGTATATGCTAGCTCTGCTCCACATCAGCAGCTTATTCCTTTTTCCATATAGCCACTCCACATCCTTATTCCTTCAGAGGGGTTGGAGGCAGGTTGTTTGCTGGAGCTGGAAAAAGATTGTGTAGTTGCATTTTTCCCTCAGAACTGTTCCTCCTTTCAAGTTGATTCTTTTCCACTAGGTGCCACTGAAGGCTAGGGGAGCAAATAAACCAATGATTTGCCTTGCCTGAAACCCAGAGCTCTTGGGTTTCTGGTAACTTGGGGGGTGGGTTTTAAAGTGACCTAAAGCTTGTGGAAGTTGGATTCCGAATTATAGCCTGTATTGTTGAAGATTGTACCCTTCTGTATTAATCCCTGCAAGATGCAATCTTTGGAAGCACATAATAAATGCCTGGTTTTCATATGGGAATTTGGCAATGGCATCACTGTGGTCATCCCTTTGTATGACTGTGAGGAATGCTGCTCAGGTTCTGACCAGCTGGGCATGGCTCACAATTGCCTGGAGATGGCTTACAGCAGCTTAAGATCATGGAGCACTAGAAGGGATAAAGCTACTTCTGCCTCTTCCTTATCCTGTTACTGATCCAGTGCCAGGTATAACACTCATGCCTGGGGCATTTTAAAAGATATACAGTTGTCTTGCAATGCAGAACAGAGAGAGATCATGAACATTTTTGAGAAATTTTAGTATCAATGCATAATTTTTTAAGACATCACTGATGATGAACCGAAAAGTTTATGGAGTTTTACATGAGAAGAGAAATTAAAGTGTTAAAAGTCTATTTTTAAATGATAGCAGTATCATAATAATGGCATTGATTCAGATTTTCTTTAAAGACTCCTTTTTTTTTAAGTTTCACAGCTACAGAAAGGCTCAGCAAACTTTTCCTTCAAATTCCCTCACTCGTCTTAAAGAAAATTCTACTATATTCAGAGTATTCACAAGCAATCTTTATTCCACTCTGAAATCATACGTTAGAAGGGGTACAGGTATGTAAACCCAGTAGTTTGTGGTAACATCATTATTAATAAATTTCTTCCAAAAAGACCACTTTGCTCATAAACCTCAGCAGAGCAAAAGAAGTTACCTATATTTGCTCACTTGTCCAGTTTATGCTATATGTGATGCTCTGTGGGTCAGTAGAAGCACTCAGTAGGTAACAGGCAGAATGAAACAAAGAAATAACAGATGTTAGGAGCATCATTCCCCACCTTCCCATCGTCCACTAGTTAGGAAGCGACCAGACAAACTCAATCACCTGTTTCAAATCCTCTTTGGAAGCCTCTATAGAAGAATTCATAATGATCTGTCCAAAGTGACTCTGTCCACTCTGCTTGAAATCAAACTGCCGTAGAAAAGCCCGGCAGCGGAAATGCAATCACTCTTCTGAGAACATAAGGCCTCCTGTGTGTTTGACTTCAGTAGACGTGTTATTGCCCTCTGAGGAGAGGTCATACAACATTCATGGAGGTGGTGCCATAAATATGACTTCACTGGCAATTCCGAAATTTTAAGGAAAGGTTAAAAGGGTTAACAAAGCCACACAGTCCCAGGATGGCTCAGTAGATACAATGCTGGAGAAGGTATTATGGCACTTGGTTTCCATTCTTGCCCTGTTGAATTACCCTTGAAAAATCACTATGCCTCTCTGTTCCTCAGATTCTCTCTGTATAATGTACTGCTCATAATTTTTTTTCTACCTTTGCTCAGTGTTTTATGATACACCGGTGAAAAGTGCTCTCTGACAACTGTGACATTCAATGTCATCACAGTCAAGCTAATCTAAGGGAAAGTCAAAGATTTGCTTAAGAGTTTGAGTATCCAAGATCTTGCTTATTTTATCCAGCTACTTGCCTGATTAAAAAAAGGAGTCCCATAGCTACCTGCAAATTTTTCCTTTCTCGTTATAACTAAAAAAAAAAAAAAANTTTTCAACGCTGGAACATTTTGTATATTCAACTTGCAGCACCACATATTTTTCCCTTTCCTCTCACTAGATTAATCAGTAGTCCCAATGCATGGAGCAATGACTGTTCCATACAACTGCCTCCATTTACCCGTGTCCCTTAATGTATTAACATTTTTTCAGCGAACCTAATATGTTCACTGAACAGAGTGCCAAGTGCTATATACTGCCATCCTGCTGAATACTGTCTCTGTTGACAGGTGGGTTCTCAGTGGTGTAAAAGTTACAGCGGGACAAACAGGAAACCAAATTTTCTGCAATATGATACCTCAACTCTCTGCATATGTATAGTAGCACTTCCTACGCCCTTTCTAAATGCGCTGTTACTTATTCAAAGTTGGAAAAATCAGCACAGGACGCAGCGATGAACTGTATCATTTGCAACAGAGCCATGTTAGGGTCAAACAAGGATGTATAGATATATTTTGTCTGACACTATACCCAACGGCTCGTCCCCATGGTCCCTGCCAACTGTCAGCTCTTCTCATCCATCAACCTAAACAGCACTCTGCTCCAGCAGTGTTATTATCTGTCTTATCTTCCTTTCTGTTGCACCTGCCAGAGAAATGATGCTTTTTGATGGATTTTCACTTAGGTCTATTGTTTTCCTTCCCCTCCCTTTTAAATAAATATCCTGTGGAGTGCAAACTTGGAAAGATTTCAGAGCAAATTTTACTAGCAGGGGTAAGCAGAATTCTTTAACATTTATTCTCTTCAAACATTACTGGGTTTGTGCTTTGTATCAGTGTCTCTGTGTTGACGCAGTGTGTATGTGAACAAGTACACAGTGCGGAACAAATTCAGAGTTTCTTGGTTAGTCCATATTGAGCTTTTTTGCAGACTGTATGCTGCTGGAGTGAAACAGAGCTGTGCGGAATAAAGTTCAGATACTCTGTATAGCCATAGAGAGCTCAGTTGGCTTGCAATAGGTTAGAGAAAAAGTTCTCAGCTGTGTTGTCAGTACCAAAATGGACTTGTTTTCTACTTTGGTAGCACTGGGATGCTCTCCCTGTCTCTGTCCTCTGAACTGGACAACAAGACCAGAGCAAGAGTTCCTGAATGTAGGATAAGAGACTTTCCATACATGGGAACTGAAGATAAAAAACTTAGGCTCCTTTCAAACACCTCCTTGTAATCAGGGAACAGGCAGTGTGCTGAGGCTAGGCTGCTCAGAGGCACATGTCAATGAAGATGATGTTGTGGAGAATTTACACAGTTCTTTAAGCCTGTGAGCAACTGCTCTGTTACAGACGTGACCCACAGAGGGTCTGCGCCGGGCACCGCAGGGAGGACAGTAAGTGCCTGTTTCGCAGCATACTGGCATCTTTATGCTGTGTTTGTTCTAATCCTCCCCCAGGACACGCAGCCCTAACGGGCAAGTTTATAGACCTTGGGTACTCCTTGACAGGGCTGGGAATGGCTACATGCCCATGCTGCAGATCAAGGCAGTCTCTCGTCCTAAGTCCCTTTTACCCCTTGCTGGCTGGGTTTGGTATCAAGACCCAAAGGAGGCTTTTGCTTTCTGCGGGCTAGGTTGCAAGAAGTAAGACTTCCCCCAGAGATCTCTACTTTTTTAACTTCAGCTTTCCCCTTGGCAAAAGAGCAGTGGGTATCATTTGTTTTCTCTATGAACACAAGCTGAAGTGTATCTAGAGTAGCTCAGATTTCTGGGGATTTCTGGATCAGTTTTTTCCCCTTTCATTGATGTTCAAACAGACTGCAAGGACAGAGCCAGGATGCAGTGATAGATTCAGTATTTTGTAATGCCACTTGACACTGCTTGGGCTGTTGATTCCAGAGGGCTACAAAGGTCTCCCTGCAGCAATTCAGTGACTTCCAAGAAGAAAGCTTGGAAGCTTTTATCTATTCAGGTCACCAGGAGCTACCACACATCCCTTTAATGTTTAATCAGTGATCTCTATTGCTTTGTGATATATAAAGCAAAAAGCAAATAATGGAATCAATTAGGTGAAGCACTCAGTTGAAACTGAAAGCTGCCTACTGAGGAGACTTGCCAGGTAATAAAGCTGATTTTCATAAGAACAAACATACAGCTTTTTTTTTTTCCTGGCAATTTCAAATTAATATTTTTGTCAGTATGTACAATTTCCAGTCTTATAGCATGTGAGAAGAAGATATCCAGAATAAATAAATGCAGAGATAAGACTAAATATTGATTGCTGACATTACTGTGGAATTTGCCTAAACCAGGTTCTCCATAGATCACTGCTGACTACCTACTGGTCCTCCTTAAATTCCCAATCAAACTTGCTAAGGGCACAAGTTACTATTGGATGAGTTGCATCTCCATACTTACAAAGATCAGAATCTTGATATCTGGGTAAGGAAGTGGGAGGGGTAAAATTTCTTTTACTCCCTTTATGTGAGCTTCACCTTGATCACAGGCACTGCGGCAGCATCATCTTTCTTGCAATGCCTCATCAGTCTTCATCACCAACCCCACGAAAGCTGCGTCTTGCAAGCAGCCAAAGCAGTTGCCTCAGTACCTGAATGAATGAAAGCAGCACTGGGCCGTAGGCATGCATGCTTCATAATGTTCAGAACTTGTGGGAAGCCAGAAACTGAATTATGACACCAGTTTTTCTTGGAGTACTCCATCTGTCGTAGGGCAGCAAAGTCATATTCTATTTATTACTCAAAGCCTGTGGCGATTTCACATTCAGACCCTAAAGTGACGTGCTGGTTTTGGCTGGGATAATTTTCTTCAGTGTAACTACTATGGGACTATGTTTTGGATTTGTGCTGTAAACAGCGTTGCTAATCCAGGGATGTTTTCATTATTGCTCAGCAGTGCTTGCGCAGGGTAAAGGCCTTTCCTGATCCTCACACCACCCTGCCAGAAAGTAGGCTGAGGGTGCACAAGATACTGGGAGGGGACACAGCTGGGACACCTGACCCCAACTGACCAAAGGGATATTCCATACCATGTGATGTCATGCTCAGTCTGTGAAGCTGGGGCAAGAAGAAAAAAGGGGGGATGTTTGAAGTGCTGGTCTTTTGTGTTCCCAAGTAACTGTTAGACATGATGGAGCCCCGCTTTCCTGGAGATGGCTGAACACCTGCCTGCCCACGGGAGCTGTGAATGACTTCCTCTCTTTGCTTTGCTTGCATGGGTGGCTTTTGCGTTAGCTATTAAACTGTCTTTATCTCAGCCCACAAGTTTTCTCACTTTTACTCTTCCAATTATCTCCCCCACCCCACAGGGGGGAGTGTGGTGTGTGGAGTGAGTGAGTGGCACTGTGGTGCTTAGTTGTTGGTAGTTTTTTTTCTTTTTTTTTTTTTTTTTTTCCCAGGTGGAACGATAATAGAATCTGGAAAAATGGATCAACAGGGACATGAAAGCATAAGGTTTAATAGCATTAATCAGAATGACAACAAATTCAATAATAACTCCTGCAAAAACCTGTTGTTAAATTCCAGCAGCTAATTGTACGTTAGCATAAACTGCTTGCCAAATTCTAGTAATAACTGATTCTGGGAGGCTCCTTTTTATTGCAACTGTGTTTAAATTAATTTATTTATTTAATAGTTAAAATGCTGCAGTTAAAGAATCTTAATTTCAAGCAAAAGCACTTTAACCTACTGCCTTCCCATCTCTGACTGACATAATTAAAAGAAGAGCCAGCATATAGCAACTACAAGGAAGCCAGTTATATTGAGAATTGCCTGTCGTACAGTAATGACTTGGAAGTGAGTGGCAATAAAAATGCGTGATGCATTCAGAAAGGTTTATGGTGACAATTATGTACTTCTTGGAGTATCTAATCCACCATGGACTGCATTATAGCCAGCATTGCCTATATGTAGTCTAGGAAGGACAGCGAATGAAAGACACTGGCATGCAAGAAGTTGATAATGGAATATATCTGCAAAATTGGAGCTGTTTCAGCCTGCTGGCTGCACATCAAACACTGTCAACAAAATGATACTTGTTAAATAAAAAAGGAAACAGACAGCCAAGTCAGAGGTGACAGTTAATCTGTGGGACCTTTTAATTATCTGAGGCAAGGGAAAATAGGTCATCTGCAGACAAGTCAATGGACTATAAAAAAATAAATTTGTTACCAACAGCCCAACATCAGAATGAAGGTGGGCAGGTCTTCAGTGGATAAATACCTTCGTTTCTTGGATGGTGTATCACTTAGCCATGCTGACATTTAAAATTCCTTCATTATGCTTCCGAGGACAAAATTATAAAAACTCACCAGTGATTTGGGGCCCTATTTTTCCAATTGCTGAACAAAAAGAGGACAGAGTTTTGAAGGTCAGAATTAAAAAGGGGTGCCTATAAATCATTTTAATTTGGGCTGCTCAAATTCAATATCCCCACACCACTAGCCAGTTTTAACAAATTGGTGTGATGTTAAGTGCCAGCACTCTCAAAGCCTGTTGTTTCAGGTTGCCTACCAATTCTGGGGGACACTGTCCCACCAGCTACGTGCAGTACATACTATGAAGTTTATGTGGCAGTTCTACTCTGCCAAGAGCAAAGTTTGGCTATCCTTGTGTTCCATTTTTTTCCAAAGGAATGTGAGGTTCTGGTTCATAATCTGAAATCCACATCTCACAATGAACATACACACATAACTAACTAACTAAATAAGAGTTTTTCAGCTTGTTTTGGTGCCAAGAGGCAGTACTTTTCAGCACAGTGGCCATAAATATGTAAATGCTCAATATGTGTTGGCTAAATTCATGTTTGTTTGTTTTCCTACAGACTTAAACAAGATTTGCAAACCCTAAATTATCTCTTTTTTATTTTATAAACATTCTCTAAAAGAGTGCCTAATTTATGACATTAATGATTGCTCTGGTTTGGGCTCACATGTATGTTGTAAATCAGCTACAATATGCAGGGTGCAAAAACCTCCTTCCTGAGGAAGAGGTAGACGTATAGCTCCTGCAGTCTCCCGGTGTCCCTGACAGAGAAAAGAAACGGTACAGCAAATAAATTACCCTTCTTTCAGTGGCATGTCATAGTTGTTAAGACGTTGAGATTTGACATTTTTGGGATGTGAGATTTTGTCTTTACACAGGTTCTTTCTACCAGCATGAAAATAATGATTTATGGCTTACTCTAAGAAATTCTGTCCCAAATTGGACACCAAGCATCGTGCCCAATCCAGAGTTTGGAGAATGCCAACCACAAGAAATGTGCACACCTGCCCTTGTTAGTGCACACCCTACCTTGGTGTGAGATCAGTCTTCCAAAACCTGTTTGTCTTCGTTATTCACATCCCTGAAGGGAAGATACAGTTTTAGTATGCCTGCAGGCTTAGAAAGCAAGATGCCTACTTGTAAGTCTTGTGAAGCTCACAAAAACACCCCCAAACTACTAGGAGGCCTGCCTTTGGGTGATCGTCTAGTGAACCCACTCATGCTACTCACAGTATAACACCAACTTAAAGGTACGGAGGTGTGGGAAAAATGAGACTGCAGGAGCGAAAATAGGCAAGATGGCATTTCATGTTGTTTCTCTTTCAGTAGCGATCTTGATTAACTTTACTTACATTGCTTATTTACTGAGTATGAAAAAGCAATAAAAAAGGCTGATTTTTCGTCTTTGTTCAAACTTTGTCTGACACCTCCCCACTGATGGTGAAGCTGGCACCAATGTGAGGACAACTGTTGTGGATAACTGAAGATTGAGGGCAGAAAGGTGTGGAGAAATAGTCTCCCTTTATTTGCTTGTTTTGCTTTTGTGATTCTTATTTTTAACTCTGAGCCTTCTTATTTCAGTGCACAATTTTGATAAACTTGGTGACACGGATTTAGAAGTGAAGATTATTTTTCAGCTTGTATCTAACATCGAAAGATGTTCTGAGAATCATATTAGGGTTAACAGCTTAAGATTTGTTTATCACCTACATATATAAAAATACAGTTCTGGGCCCAAATCATGGCAGCATAACATCTATTTGCGAGTAATCTCTGCTAATAATCCCTTACTCTCCAATGAAAATTGCTTTTGGATCTACAGGCATGATTTGACTTGTCACTACCGTTGCTGTCTCTTGCTTGAGAACACAGAATATTGCAACTTCAGTTCTAGGACAAAGTTCTTTCTGCCTTAGTTTCTTGCCCACCTGACTGTCAGAGGTACAGATTTTGGATTCCCCTTAAGGATGCAGGATACAGATGATGGTAGAGAAGAAACAGAAGAGTTCCAGACCAGGAACCTAATTCAATTTCTTGCCTGTGTGCTGTCTGGTTACACTCCTAAATAGCCAGTGAAGGTTTCTGGTGTGATGGTGTCCTGGTCGTTCCTCCCAGTGCTGGCTCCAGTAGGCTGGAGAGGCAGTTGAAAGCAAGGATGTTATCACTAAAGCACTCCTTACTTGGCCAGTATCTTGGACAAAGAAATTGTCTTCTGTACATATCCATCAACTTCAAGGCATTTTGCTTCCCTGAAGCCCAAGACAAGCTGTGTTAAATGGTGCCCATATTCTCTACAGCAACAAAGATTTCATAACCTGGGTAGGCTCTGCAGGACTTCTGGCTGGTCAGACTCTTGTGACACATGGAAATACATTACTTGTCCTTTTTGATTCCAATCGGGCCTTTGACGTGCTCTCTGGAATGTGTTCTTTGGAGTCAAAGGTGGGGGCTGCTTTGCTTTTCAGATACTGCTTTTAGACTAAAAGGAAAAACATGCCAGGGAAAGAATTGTTGACAGCAGTGGTCTTCCCCTTGCAAGTTAGATTATTCAGGCTCCTTGGAGAAGCAGATGCGATTGTATGGAGTTTGTAACGTTTGCATGCAACAATAAAGGTTGGTATATAATTATTAATCAGGTGTTAACATTGCTATTGGAGTACCAGAGTATGTATACATATACCAATGTATATATGTACATTAATAGTTTGAGAATGTTTAGACTACTCTTTCTAGCCATGGCAACAGTGACAGATTGCTACCACTTTCTCTGGATTAGGATGATGCCTTTATGAAAAATGTGTATTGTGTTAAATGACTACATACTGCAACATATAAACAAGAAGATCAAACCTGCATTCTTATGGAACTTTGATTCTATTATAGATTATTCTCTGAGGCCATTTAAATGAATGATCAGAAAGTTATATTGTAGGACAAAAATTTGAAAAGTATCAACTCAAAATGACACACGCTCCAGTTTTCCAGCATATCATCAATAAAAAAGATGATGGGGAAAAAGAAAAGACAATGGCTACACCTTAAGTTGACTGCTTGTGGTATAAAATAGTACCCCTATAAGCAACATTCATCTTCATTACTCCTAAAGAGCCTAAATAAATAAATAAATAAATAAAATTTCCAGGCTGCTCGTCATCCTGAGACCATCAGTAGCAGCCAAGATTGTGACATCATCATTGAAAATATCGTTTATGAGGCTGGACTGATGAAAATGATGGAACTGAAAAGTACAGAGGTCACTAGCTTAAGAACAGTGTGAGGCAAATGAAATATGTGACCTGCCTGTGAACCTTAAATGCTTCAATATGTTTGGAAGCCTAGTGGAGGCTGATATGATTTGATTGATTGTGTTTTAAGAACTCTTGGGACCATAAGGTAAAAGTTAGGCTTGTTATGACTTAGCCATCTAGCAAGAACTTAGAATGTTTTGGTTTGTTTTTTTTTTTTTTTCAGTTACAGCTTTTCCTTTAAATTGGAAGAGGAGTTAGGAGCTATGAGGTCAGTAGCCTCATCTTAGTCTCTGGAGAAATCATGAGGCACATTCTATTGGAGTCCAAACATATGAATGGCAAGAAAGTACTCAGGAGCACTCAACATATCTTTACCAAGGGCAAACTCTCCTTGACTGAGCATGGTGAAACGACCAGCTCTGGGAGTGAAGAGAGTGTAGTGGGTGTAGTGATTCTCTGATGAGCACTTGCTTATCATTATGGATCTAGGTGGGATGTCATCACTCCCTGAAGCTGTGACATTTCCAAGAAATCCGAACCCTAATTCTGAGAAATGAATAGCTAGGTGCTTAACTCACCCTCTTCCAAAACTTTTAGAGACTTTGTTTATGTCTATCTGAGGTCACCAAAACCCAACAGTAACTGTGCTGCTTACGTCAAAAATGGACTCATTAAAAAACGCAAGTGGTGTTGGCTTCCTGCAGTGTTTAAATATAAGCATAGTAAGTTCAGGTGAGAACACAAGCGCGCATAGAGCATCATTGGAAAATCCAGACTCTTCTCATTTCCAAAGCAAATCATTAAATCTGAGGTTAAGACTTACTGGAAATTTTTTTTCTGGATACCTTCCATGGTGGTTCTGTTTTTTGAATGTACATTTGTTACTGCCTCCCTGGCCACTTTAAATGGACATCAGCTAAAACTGACTAAAACAGATTTGGCTGGTAAATCTGTTCTAAGCGGCTTGCACCGAATGCTAAGGAACAATTCACGGTATTCATTACTCCCTGAATTAACTTCCTATATTTGGCATTACTCTGAAATTCTACTGGGAATCCTGGAGCCTACCTCAATTTTGTGAGATTAGGGAAACATGGGGCCTAGTTTCTGACCATACATAAGCAGGCAGGCTACCTAGCCCTATTCCAGTTCGAAAAATTGTGCATTTTGATGGAAACTTTGGGCACCTGGCATCTCTTTAGAGAGTACACAGCAAACTGGCTCTTCCAGGAGTTTTTCCCATAAGGATTTGGGGGAAATTTGGGGGAAATAAGGAGGGATTCCTTAGTCAGCTTTTATCTTCCTGAGAAGTCAGAGGCATTCCTGCAGTCCTCTACAAAACTATTTAGTGATTTTGAAAACTCTTTCAAGGACAAACACTAAACATTTTAAAGATTTCTGCAAGGCAACACTCATGCATTCTGGTTACCAATACCGAGACTTAAAAAGATCTCGATTTAGGGAAACACGAAAATCAGCGTTAGATTCCATGCTTCCCAAAGGTGATGGAAAGAGTCCTGTTTGCTTGAGCGAGGTCTGAAGCAGGCAAGGATAAACACTGAATAAACAAGCTTGCTCCAGTCCCTCTACTCTAACAGCTTAAACTCCCAGGAAGGACAAGAACTTGTTCTTTCAAATCACACTTACACACAATCTGCTTTTCTTACAATAAAAATTCCATCATTTTTTCAGTCAGCCTTTCTGTTTTATTCTTGCATCAAGCAGATTTTGCGTGTGTCTGTGTGCATATATGTCTCAGTCTGCCAGTTCAGATTGCCTGACAAGGAACAGTTTCAAAGCCTGGGTATTAAAGCCCAGTTCTTTCTGTTATTTCTTCTCTCATAAAATGTAAGGCCTGTTCAACTTCATATGTCAGACAGCAGTGCTACAAGTCTAACACTGCTGTCATACACAGAAGGCACCTACTATGCTGCTTGGTGGATCTTTGAAGCTCCGGTGTGCCATGCAAGGGAACCCCATGCTTGCTTGTCAAATTGGCTTGCTAGTTGTGGGCATAACAATGGTTTTTAGACTTATGTTACAGGGAAATAACCATCCCCCTCCGTTCCTGGAGAGACCTATAGAGTACAATGCAAAATAACTAATAGTTTTGGTTCTCCAGTTGTTTTTTTGTCAATGCCCTGTAGGGAAGCTGCTGTTCCCTCTGCACAGCAGGTTAATGACCTCCCTTAGCTTGCCTAGGCTGCGGGGATCTGGAAATGAGTGCTGCATGCGTGTGGACCACCTCCTGTTAGGCTCAGCGCAGAGGCTGTGTCTCACTGGGATATGGTTCAGTGTCATCACTATCTTTGGGTTTATGTAGTCTATGAGCCTGGGCTGCTACTAAGGCATGTCCTGCTGCACTGAAGGAGGTAAAGTGTGTAGCAGACTACTCCTCAAGACACTAGGCAACAGAAGTGGCAGCATGGTCCAAATCTTTCCTCCTTCACATCTTAACCTTACCTGAGAAACACCCTGTTTAATTATAGTGTGTTGAGGAACTTGCCAGATGCTTTGTTCCCTAAGCCAGTGAAGCTGATGGCATGTGAAAAAGGATCATGTGTCTTTGGGGTAGCACAAGAGACCAGAGGACTTTTAAGTGGAGGTACAAGGAAAATATGTATACAGGGACTACTGTTTTGTCTTAACAGCTGGAGAAGAACTACTAGGAATTGTGTCTTCCCCTAGGCAATGACTGCATTCTTCTTTTTTGCAACTGAGTGCACAAGAAACAGTTCTACCTATTCTGCTCTTCAGCATGACATATTTTAGGTCTTGTTTCTCTTCACGCTTCTCATTCCTTTGATGACAACCCTTAACCAATTATAAACTCACAGACTCCTCCAAAGTAAGAAAGCTTGATCAGTATTTCACAGATTGAAACTGGAAGCACAGGTTAGAATAGGATCTTTTCACCTTGTCATAAATTAAAGCTGTGGCAAAGGCCCAGATATTCTTTGCTTTAAGGTTACTGTCTCATACGCTGACCGAGCTTTCATATCCAATAGACTATCCAACTTATGCTGATAAATTATAATATAGACAATGGCAACAGTCTCTGTTTGGCTTACTACATAGAGCCATGAGATGGACTTAAACTACAAAAAAAAATCTGAGTTTTGAGTACTATAACATCCAAGGGGTTTTGGTTCAACAATATAGTCCAATCCTTACAAAGAGCAAAACAGCTGCAAAAGAAGTTTGGAATGTGACATTTCTACCCAGCACAAAGTTTAAACTTAACAATTTGGCTGAGATCTGTCTCTTTGCAACACACAGGACAACAGCTATATCTAGATGCCCCAGAAATTAGGCTACAGCATGCCCTGGCATTCTAGCTTTCTGGAAGGGAATCTGGCTGGACCATGCTGTGCTTCTTTTCCGATCCCTCCAGTGGAAACCAAAGTATGAGTCAAGAGAGAAAGAGCTTATGCATAACAATATATTTCCCCTGTGAGGTCAGGATGCAGACAGGGGCCCCCAGTATAGTGTCTTCTAGGGCTACAACAGTGTGCCATGATTTTCAGGGCTCTAGGAGAGTCAGAGCCTCTGTTCAGTTATCAGAAATAGTTGCTATTCTCAGTACTGTCAGTTTAGACCATAGGTGTGCAAACATTCTTCAAGAACCAGCTGGGAAAGAGTAGGTCCATGCCTGCTCGCACAGTAGATCAGTGACCACAGGGTCATGGCTAAATCATTGAAGCCTAGGTCAGGTGTCATTAAATAAGTAAATACCTCACAAGCTACAAGAGTGAGGGGGAAGCATTCCTGCCAGCTAGATCTTTTTTCAAGATGCTTTGTACAGCAGGGTTTTTGGAAAGAAGGGAGCTGGATGGGCAGCCCTAGTTTTTACTCAAAAGGCAATGCTAGTCTCTGTAGCTGAAGACTAAAAAGGTTGGCGCAAAGTATTGAGCAGTTGGTGGGCAGATTTATTCAGCAGTCAGGTTCTCTCATTTGGAGAGGGTCATGTCTATGTTATTTTTGTCTGGTTAGTCAAAACCCTTAAAACCCAGTGCTAGCACTTAGTTCTGCGAGCAGTTCACTCATTCTAAAAGCAAGCTAATTGTACCGCAGGGGCAATTTTAGAACCCTCAGAAGCTTTTGGTTTGAAATGAATCAATAATAACCTAAGCTAGGGTTAGGAAAAAGAGGAAAGGTTTTGCGGGATTTTTTTTGTGTTTTGTTTTCCTTTTTTTCTCCTTTTTTTTTTTTTTTTTTTTTTTTTTTTTTTCCTGGGGGTACGGGATAGAGAAATTTCTTAAACATAAAGATATTTCATTAGAAGAACAGAAATTTTTTCTGCCTGAAAGATACCTGTGTCATGGGAAGGATGCTCTGTTGTGTTCTAGGAGCTCTTCTGTATAAAAGCGTGGTCAGAGCTTGTATCTCTATAGCTAGTGCTCCTGTAAAAAATGCCTACCTTTGCATTCATAATACCCTGCCAAATTACTTAATTTCAAAATGTATTTTGGGGAGAAGCCCTTGTAGGGGAATTCTGCCTTATGTAAGAAATTTGGTTTCTAGCTATTTGCTAAAACTAATGGATATCAATTGTGTACATCCCACTGAAGAGATCGCCTGAGAAACAAAAATGCTTGTGTCTGATGATACAGCATTGCAATGTTTACAACTAGCTGCACGTTTGCAACTCGCTCTCTCTCTCTCAAGCCTCTGACTTATGCTAGATTGCTATTGCCATTATCTAATGCTCTCAGACTGATGATTGATAATTCATTTCCCCATTTTCTTTTGAACTTGCAGTCCTTCAGTTTTAGTGCTTTCATTTGTTACAAGAGGAGAATCCCAAACATGGACATTTTCTCTCTTTCCCCAAGGTACACCAATGAGGCATCAGACATTTCTATTGAATTTCAACTCTCATTGCTCTACCATGCATGTTAAAGGCTCTAGTGAAAGCAAGCATGCAAACAAGTCTGAAGTTATTTGAGTAGAGCTTTCTTCCATGAAGCAATTGAGCTGGGTATGAAAACCTTTCACTTAGAGAAACATATTTCTCGTAGTCCTTTGAATCTTTATCATGTTTCAGGACATTTTATCATTTTATCATTTGAGGGTGTAGTGGGGAGAATATCTCCTGTTAACTTCAAGACAGAATAGCTTAGTGTCAGGGTCACTTGGGGGCACTCAACAGTTAATACTACTGTTAGAGCGGACCCTCAGTAACCCACAAAGAGCCAGTATAACACCCTAACAGCTTTAAAAGAGACAAATGCAATTAAATACTCCTAATGTACGAATAAGTTTTATCATCTTTTCAGATAAGAACTTATTTCTTTTCATGCCATGTGTTTGGAGGTCAGAAGGGGAATCTAAAGTGACTGCAAGGCTGAAAAGAGGCTGAAAAGACCCTGCCAATTTTATGAAGTGATCAATAGCGGAGACGAAAGCATTCTCTTGCTCATCACAGCCGGTTCACTATGATTAAAATGATAAAGTGAACTATCTTGCACTGTTAAAAATAAAAAGGCATAACTGGGAGGATGTTTCAGGCTGTGCTACCCCTAGCCACATCTGCCCTGAGGATGAGCAGCTGTCGAACAGTGTGCTGCCACGTTTGCTCATCTGTATCTCAAATAATCCTCTGGGTTGCGACTGGTTGTGCTGCGTGTAGCAGCAACAGATCTCATGCTAAGGGTTCATATACCCTCAACAGGCTTTATTATTCCTCACTGGGATAATGAATCTCTGTTTCTTTTTCAAAAAGTGTTCTTCTTCTTACTTATTTATTTTTTTCCTAATGACAGGGATCAGTAGAAATGAAAACCTGTGCCGGTCACTTATCCACATTCCCCTTCAATAGTCTGAGTTCTGCGTATGTAGTTGTTGTGGTTTGGCCTCAGACGGCAACCAAGAACCAGGTGCTGCTCTCTCCTATTAGGGAAAATTAACCCTATCCCTGCTGGAACCAGGACATCATCCACCCCTTATTCCATACCATCTATGCCATGCCCAGATCTCACAGGCTCCAATGAATTGCCACCACTTTCCCCTGTCTTATATAATATATATATACACACACATATATATTCATACACATATGATACCCTTAGTCTATGGGCCATCCCTCTGAGATGTCTGTTGAGTTCTTTTAATCCATGTCTTTGGGCTCCATCTGTTAAAACAGTCTCTCAGGGCAGGTGAGAAGTTCTCTAGGTACCTGCCCCTGTTCTCCCACATGCCCTGCCACCCCTGACTGTCCAGCCTCGGAGCAGATCTCTGGGTGGTAAATAGTTGTTTAACCCTAAACAAGACCTGGAACACATTCAGGAGACATAACACTAGGAACATGCTGGTTTGATCATCCCAAGGTTATTCAAAATTCTCAAAAGCTGTCATACCTAGCCCGAAGGAGAAAAGGGAGGCAGAAGAGCTGGGGAAAGTGTCCCCCCTGTTTTTCCCATAGACTGTGTGTGATTATTAATTAATTCCGTGAGATGGTGCCCAAAGTAAGGGCAGGACAGCAATACCACATGAACACCCCAAAATAACTGTCTGAACAGTGATGTTATCATATCATAAGCTGATATCACGCAGGACAGCAAAATGATAATCCTGATCCCTCTTCCAGAGATGATAAACACCATCGCAGGGAGTACATAAACCATATAGGAATTTATACCACACAGCCACGAGAACAAACCAAGCAACATGATGGCTAGCAACTATTTATCTAATACAACAAATGCACACAACAAATTCGTCTTTACAGGCTCGAGTTGGATTCTGTCATTATCTCAACCTTTCGAGCCCCACGTTGGGCACCAAAAAGGACTGTCGTGGTTTGGCAAGAAGAAAAAGGCAAAACTTGTGGGTTGAGACAAAGGCAGTTTAACAGAACAGCAAAGGGAACGAGAAAACAACAACAAGAACAGGGACAGAGGAATACACAAACATGGTTACGGAACCGCCGCTGCTCAACCGGACCCGGGGCACCCCCGCCCGCTCCAAGCGTTGACTTCTTGCCCCCTTCCCCAGCAGGTCCGAGTGGGCACAGCTCCCATGGCACCGAACACCTGTGTCCCTGCTGGAGCCTGCGGAAAATTAACCCTATCCCTGCCGGAACCAGGACAGTAGTGTTTCCCTATATGGATGGTTTTTGATAACCGTCTTTGTCCTGATAGCTACCTGTAGTTATAGAGATCCCTTGCTTACTCTGGGTGCTTATACTATTGGTCAGTATGGGTCTCAAGTGCTGTATCTTTTGTAGGTTCTCTATCTGCAAGTGCTTCCTCTTTAAATGGCAGTGTCTGCCCAATGGGTTTCACCTGTGTGCATCAAGATTTGCTCTCTCTTAAGAACATGTATTTTCTGTGCAGCTGCATCTACAAGACTTGCCTATCAAGTGAGATATTTTTCTTTCAAAAGTCTCTCTAGCAGTTTTCTAACAGGAACATGCCCCTCCTCTGCCAGCGCAGTGTGCCATTTGCCTGCTCAGTCTTTCCACTTCTGCAGGGCTGACTCTTTAAATATTCGTAGGTCACATTTTGTGTACACTTTATGTAGTTCTTAGAAGCAGCTTCCAAGCACAAAATGAAATCCAGTGAGAATCAGCGTAGAAACATGTGCTACCTATGAAATCAAAGGGAAGAACTAAGGAACAGGATTCCTATGTTAACTGAGATCATATTCTACTTAGCAGAAAAGTACAAATCATGTACATGCAAGGGAATAGGAAGATATCATTTCAGTTTTCAGTTAGAATCTGCAATTTTTGAGCACTGGGAAGAATTTCTTCTGTGTGAAGATGTGAATCCATGCACGCATAGAAGGATAAACTTCATTCTTACCTCAAGCTTTGACAGTGCCCCCAGAATAAATGGAACACCCTGCATTGTGTCTATAAAATTTGTGTGTGCATTGTCATTAATGAAGAAAGCAGGCAAGAACCTCCACATCATCTTTTCCTCCACTGGACCACAAGCATCTAGTCCACTTTTATCATAGTGAGCATAGCCTTCACATTCCATACTAGAGCTATATCTTAGTGAATTATGTATAATAACAGAAAAGCTCCAGTCATTTTTGTCTGATCTGCCCTTACTTAAACTACTTACTTACTTTTACTTTTTTTACTTTTTTTTACTTACTGAAACTACTGTCACTGTAACAAGAATTCAAGATGTGTGAAGACAAAGCTGCAATGACAGGGAAGAGATCCTTGAAAAATCACTGTCACCAAAATGTTTATCAACACATATAAATTTCATGCTAATCAGGAAATGGTGATGCAAGTGTTAGAAAAGACTTTCAAAGAAGACTTGCCGAAGGAAAAAAGGGGTGCCTAACTGTGCTGCTAGAAAAACAGCATTGCGGCTCAGTTAGGAGAAGTGAAATGAGAATGGGTTTGGAAAAATGACTCAATGCTAATAAAACAAGAGTAGAAAAGAGGAATTCCTCCAACTGGAAACACAGGCAGATGTGACATTAACTTTAAATGCAGCTTGCTATGACACTGTAGTTTTTCCAATCAATATTCCCAGTAGAATACAGTCACATAAAAGATAAAAATCCCCCCAAAATTTGGCAGTGTCATAGATGATAACAATACCGTCTGACACACCTGGCAGGAGTTTACAGGAAATAGAAGAGGGAAAAGTAATTCAGCACATTGACTTGGAAATTTGACCTAAGAATAAGGCAGTATAATCAGAGAACCAATTACACTTGAAAGCACCATTAAAATCTGTCAGTCCTCCTGGATTTCAAAATGGAGAGCTCAATAAATCACATATCCTAGAAAATGACATAACAAAGGGAATAGAGAAACACAACATTAATTGTGGTCAAAAAGAAATATCTCTTTTCTTGTTCATCCATCCTTCCAAGATATTTAACCTAACTTTTCCATTTGGACATCACTTAGGCTAGTTGATCATTTCTTCAGATGGAAAATGCTGGAGTTACAGGTGTACTACTCTGGTGCATTCATGACCAAATGCCCATTTCCCAACCCGTGGAAAACAACATTAATCATAGGGCATGATGAGAATCATTCTAAACTGTGAAAGTTGTCTGACTTTCTCTCTGAGCAATGAACTATGTTGATCATGCTTCAAACTACTACAAAGAATAATACTGGAAACTGCATGACCTTGCTAAATCCTTGTTATGAAATGAAGAGAATAAAAAAAAAAAAAAGAAAGAAAAGAAAGAAACAAGATGCAAACAGATGACTTAGGAAAAGAAAGGCGATGAAAACAGAATTTGTGCCTCTATCCTGACTCTCGTTAGCCTTTACATGAGTGCTGTTTTAGTCAGACAAAAACAAAAGAACAATGAATGTCTTGGAAGACAAAATGTTTGCTGTGAATTGATGATCTTATCCTCCCACAATCTGAACTAGTCTGTTCCCAAACAAATTTAGAGTAACTCAAAACAGGCTACTCTGTAATAGCCAAATGACATTTTGCAGTTCCAAAGCAGACAACGAAGATCAAAATTTTAATGCTACCTAGAGATGAGCACACCTTCTATTCCATAAGCTTAAGCCTCCCACTAAATGTGTCTGAACTTCCAAATGACTATCAAAATATTGTAAGAGGAAAAACACACCAACCTGCATATTGGCTCCAGCCCCAAGGAAATAACTCTCTAATATCCAATTCTCCAGCAGAACTGCTTCTGTGACCTTTCATGAGTTTTTTCTAAACTCTTCTGACAAGGTAATGAAATCTGGGCAAATAATTTATGGAGTCATAGAACCATATAGGCTGGAAAGGACCTCAGGAGGTTTCTAGTCCAACCCCCTGCTCAAAACAGAGTCAACTCTGAATTCAGACTCGGTTGCTTATGGGTTCCTCCAGCCAGGTCTTGTAAATGTCCAAGGAGAGAGATTCTGCAGTCACTCTGGGACTTGTTCCAGTGTGTAATTACCCTCATAGTGATTTTTTTCATCATTCTATCCAGACATAATTAACACTGTGTTAATTTATAACCATTATCTTCCAGTCCTCTCCTGTGCACCTCAGTAAAGATCTTGATCCCTTCTTTTTTTGATGATCTCCTAGTCTGCTCTGTCAGACTGCTATTACGTCTCCCCAAAACCTTCTCTTCTCCAATATAATGGCCTCAGTTCCCTCAGCCTTCCTCATGTGGCATGTGCTTCAATGACACTAGATACTCACTGGAGCCATATGATGGCAAGTGTACATACACTGCAGCAGCTTCAAAACAGAGATTGTGCTGCTCTCTATGGAATGAACACTCAGTTTTTGGCGCCACCTCAGCCAAAGTAGCAAACATTTCCATTTACGCGCTTCCCAAAGCTGTAGAATGCCAAAATAAACCCGCAACACACTTCACCCTTAAGACTGGCATGTCATCTGATATCTTCACCAGTGGTAAATAGTCCTAAGCAATGTAGAGAGGGGTTCAAGAAGTATGATTGGCTGCAAGAACACAAATCATTTTGGTTGGTCGATTTTTTTAAGTTGGGCATTCCAACAAGCTAGGGTCAATTGTCATTGCTGGTTTTGCAACACGTATAGCCAGCTCCAGTGGATCCAGAACTGGGGACTGCAGTTTAGTGGTGTCTAATGGACAACAGATCTAATCATCACTGTTCTGTTGGATTCCTGTAGAAAAGCAAGTATCAGGTTGATTTTGCTGTGTTTTTTAGAAGTTTTGCAGTTCATAAAATAAATTTGCATCAATATTCTCTGTTGCAAACAAAAGACGCTTCCATCTGTTGAAAGACACCCTTTCAATCTATGAATGTTCTGGAGCTTTCTTAATGTTAAGTGCCCAAACTGTCTCTCGGAACCTTGGTTTCAGGCTGCCTTATTCCCTAGAGTAGGAGTATGACTCCCTTTTACTATTTGCACTGTTCACACAGTTAGCTTTAGACTCCAGGCTTTCTTTTTCTGACAGACCAGTGAGGATACAAAGATGATTTAACAATGATTTACAATTGTCATTTAAACCCTTAGTAACAAAACTCAGATACAGCCTTTTGTCAAGATCCTCAGTCCTCTTGTTAAAAACTTCTTGTTACTCTTTTTTTTTTTTTCTTAGGAAAGATGAATTGGGAAGAAGTCCTCTAGACCTTCTCTCACAGGAGTTTTGTTACCACATTTGCCAGTTTGGTTAAATGCAAGATATTTTCTCAGGGTCTGTTTACCTTTACTGATCTGTTCAGATGAATTTGGCCTCTCAGACTGGCCCAGCTCAATCAGTTCTGATGCCAGTGCCAAGTTATGCTCCCATTTCTCACCCACGGTACGTTCATGTGAAGTGGTGGGATCTGGGGAATAGGGCTGGCCATATCTCCTGGTCCTTAGAGTGGAGTTGCTCTCTAAATTTTTTATAGTGGTGCGCTGTGAGATAGTCCGCTTGTTCCTTCAGTGAATGTGAGTAATAACTTGTCAAAATAACCTCTTCTCTGCTGGCATACTTGGGTTATGTTTAGTCTGTATTCCAACTGGTGGCAAAAAAGGTCTCTCTCTTATGACTTGTAGTGATGCAACTTTCATGCATTTGCATGCCTCCTCTCAAATCAGAGATACAACAGAACCTATCTGTCAGTGTGTAGGGAAAACGATCTCCTGAACACGCTTCCTCACTAGTGCCAGAGAAGCATGATAGAAGCGACAATGCAGGTATTGTAAATTGCGTGATAAACCTAGTCTTGGGAAGTGATGTCTGAAGCAGAAGCAGAGACCAAGTACAAGCAAGAGAACACATCCTCTGGGGAAATATGAGAGATCCTGGAGAACTGGCAATATTTGAATGGTTTCGTGCCTCCATCCTCATTCCAGAATGAGCCTGTTAACAGCATTCTCCACCATTAACCTCTACTTCTCTCAGACCACCTGGGTCAAATTAAAAGGAGATAAAAACCATCATTGTTATTAAGCAAGAGGCTTTTTTATTCTACTAATTAAGGGTAGTATTTGAATAGTATATGGCAGGAATACTGTGTTTCATAACTCTAATATGTGATTGCTTGTCCACAGGGGTTGCATTGAACAGAAAAGCCACTAATGGGTAAGGCCAAGTAATTTTTTTTCTTTGTTTTTACACTGATGGCATGGATGTCTTATTTTTATAGTATCTTTGAGAAGCCCTTGAATTTGCCCAGACTTGAATGTTACTTTCATACTACATGTTTATTTTGCCATCTTACTCTTTATGATCAGGAAAATGTAACGGATTCATTTGTAGTAGCAATGCCAAAAGACCTGGAAGACTTCCTTAGTCAAAGGGGTGGAAATTAAATTCTGCTTGTATTGATTTGGGTCTTATTTTTATCCGGTTCTTAATCCATGAGAGACTTGCTTTTTATTTTCTGATGACTCAGTACTGTGAGGAAGAACTCACAAAGCCTTTAGGGTTATGGTAAGGGTAAAGGTAAACAGAGCTAGACTTTACAGCAAATCAATTGGCTGTAACAAAGCTCAGCCATCATCCTCCTGATACCTGGGATGGGGCTTGCTGCCCTGTGCTGCCCTCTTATCACCTGGGGACAGACTGTCTGATTGGAAGCCATGAGCACAGTCCTGTAACTTTAGTAAATCAAAGTTTCTTTTAACAAATTAAAACACTGGTCTGTTTATTCCCCAGGGATGGTGAGTGATGTTATTTTAATAAGAAAAGGCAGAAGTTGATGGTCTGAAATCTTTGTGCACCAAAATGCAGTAAGTGTCTTAAAACGTGGCCGGAGCTGGAGCACATGATGTTCACAGATTTGGGCAATTACAGGATGCTGTGGGAGCCTTGCTGTTGAAAGAAACGCTAACATCAAATACAGCAAAGAAAGTTTTGCTGGAAAAAAAATCTTTTTTTCTTTTCTTTCTTCTTTTTTAATACAATGTCTCTACCTTCCATGCCCTCCTGCAACCCTCCTGTGTTTTGCGTGGCCCCAGCTGATTACAGCATGTATCAAAGAACACAAAATGCCCTATGCAGGATTACTTTCTCCTTCTTTGATGCATATGCTGCAAATATAGCAGTACACTCATTTGAAGGTATTCTCTCCTCTCACACTCACTGTAAGCACTTCCTTAATGAGCTACCCTTTTTCATTGGATTATGGGATTGTTGAGAGTTATTTATGACAGGAATCAGTGTATTCAAACAACCCTTTGATGTCAGTCTCTGCTAATGAAATCTAGATATATTCAAAATGTGATAAGCATAGTCTGCCAGAGTTAACACTGTGATGCCTCTTTCCTAATAACCATATAAATAGTTATGCTCTTCATTTTTTCATTGAGGACAGTAGGTCTTGTTCCACTTGTGAGAGGGACAGCACAAGATACGCTATTTATTTTATTTTTACAGCAGTTTGTACAGATCAGTCTGGATATCTGGGCTTATTTCACTGTATTCTTTGTGAATATGATCCCTGTTTAACTTTAATCAATGGGTACGTTACCTTCTGATCTGTGTACTTCACAGGTCTGCCTGATTTTGTGCTCACTACCTAGTCATTAACAAACCAAAATTAGATGTGAGAAATTAATGGAGCTTGGTAAATGAAATTTTGGTGCAGTAGAAAAAAAAATAATAAAAAAAATAACATTACATCTTTCTGCTTAGGGAAAGCAGATTTACTCAAAGCATGATTTAAGGAAAACATGATTTTCTCAAACAGAACCGTTTGCTGGAATGGGGCTTTTGTTTGGTTGGTTGTACACCCAATAACTCAGGTCTACTGACAGCTTGTTTGACTCAATCACAGCTTCACAAAATACACTCCAAATAAATAAATTTTGTTGGGTTCAGTCCATCCACAAGCAGCACTTTGTTAATGATGTGGAGCTTCAATCACAGCTGAACTTGAATTTTGGGATTTACAGTGCAACACTAAATCTGACACAAAATCTGACACAAAATCTGAGTTGTTTTTTTTTTTTTTTCATGTGACCTATCCCCCTCTAGAGAATGAATTCCGTACACTGAAATTTATAGTACCGTGTTCTTGTAGACCGAGATATTTTGTTTGCATTGTACATTTTAACAATTATGCAACTATATAAAAAAAAAAGATTAATTGTTACATAAAAAGACCCCCAAGCCACATATGTATTACTAATGTTGAAAATATTAATCATTATCTGAAAGCTTATAGGCTAAGAGTTATGAAATTAAAACAGGAAAAAAAAATAGTTATGTTTCTGTCATCAGTAGGGAGAGAGAGAAAAAGAGAGGGAACAAAATCAGGACCTTTTTTTGCTTTGTAGGAATGTGCATCAAATTTCCAATGTCAGGGGCATTTCTGTTAGCAAAGGTTGTGATCTCAGGTTCTCTCCTCCTTTAGCATGTTAGTGATAAATGCCTTTTGTACTCCTGCGTTAACTCTCCAGCCTCTCTTCCATATTCTGTTCCTTTAAAATTGTGTTTCATATCTGTGTTGTGGTATCTTAAACAATCACCTCAAAAATGGATCCATATTTCCTTAGCACTGCAACATGGATGTTCAGTATCGAGAAGACAGGTTACTGCAGCTCAACCTATCCAGCAAACTGGTCCTTGGAGTTCACTCCTGACCTAAAAGCAGTTTGTTTCACAGCAGAAGACTAATAGATGAGCGAAGACAGCATTGTGCTGCTTCTCTTCCAAAAACTATTTGTAAAAGGGAGAGAAATAGTCGTGTTGCTGGAATACTGGTGCATCTAACACTGGTTTTCAAAGCATCCAAAAGTACCAAATCACAACTTGGAAGGTTGCCTCCATCAAGGGGAAAATGTTGAACAGGATCCAACTGAAGTCACTACTTATTTGTTGGAATTTTGTCATTTTTCCAGCAGCTGATGCAATGTATTGACTTGCTTTAGTATAATTAACATCCTTAAAAAGAACGCTTACTACATAATGATCTAACAAGGATATCAGAGTTTAGAAAACAGCAGATGGATTCTAAGGCTTTTGAGTCCCTTTGGAAAAACAAGAAAACAAGCTAATAAAAATTGTCTGGGCCAAATCCATAGCATGATTATATCTTATGATGTCACTCTAGACCAAATTCACAATGCAATTAATTTTCATGGAGAAACAGCCAGATTGGATTTAGCTTAGTAAAGTATTAATGTCTTCAACAACAAACCAAACTATACTAACAAGTCAATGATGAAAAAATTATAATCAGTTTCCCTGCTTGAACGCACCCCATGGGGCAAAGCAAAGTGTAACACTCTACTGGTCTGAAGCCCAGTTCTCCTTCTGTCTGCTTTTGATCTCACAACTTTAAGAATTCAGGGAAAAATCTAGCAACCTTTTTGATGCTGGAAAACTGATCAGAAATCCCTTTGTACTTGGCATATACCATCTGTTGCCCACACATGCAAGTGGTCGTCTGACATTTAGGGAGTGACACAAGACACTCTGTCAGGGTCTGACTCATGGCCAGCCCCAGCTCTGGTAGGTAGCAACCAGCTGTAGAAGGAAATTTTGAAACCGAGGAACTCAACTATTGTACAGGCAGGTCTGCCTGTAGGTAGCTGTGGCTCATGAAACATCAGCAGGCTCCTCCATATCCGACAAGTCACAGTGTAACCTGCGCCTTCTCCCCCATCGTAAGGTGTATGATGGTCATATCAGCACTGGTTTGGTGGTTGGTATGACCTCCCATACTCTTATCTGTGTCCTGCAACAACTAAGTCTCTTGAGTTGGCTCAAATGTTTTTGCGTTTTCAGTCCTATGATTTTCTAAGGGTTGGTACTTTTAGTTTGTATGCAGCTATTTCTCTTTCATAAGAGTCTTGCACCCCTGCCGGTGCAGCAAGTAGACATAAAACCAACAACTAATGGATTTTCAGCCCACTGCTTATCAAAGAGAAGTTCAAACCTCACATCCAATTTGATATGTTCATCCATCATTCATAGAATATTCCTGGCACTCTTTGACAAAGCACTTCAGTAAGGTTTGTGAAATGCATTTAAGAAAAATTAAAAACATCCGACCCACAAACTTGGTAACTGTGGTGTCTTCACAAAAGGCATGGCATAACAAATGAAAACCAGGAGCTGTGAGTGAATAATGCTGCTAATGTAAACTCTAGTCTGCTAATTAAAACTCCATGGGCGCGAATGTTTCCTACCGTATGCTAGGAGCAGCAGTACAGTGCTAAAATTAAGCTATGGTGGACCCAATGTATCAACCCTTAGAACTAATTGTCTCTATTCAATACTGCATTATGTAAGTAAATAGCTTCATCCACTCTCTCCACTGATAGTGCCTGATATATAATGGAGCATGTTCTTGCTAACACACAATCCTGACATATGCTGATGAAGTCAGAGAGAAGCAAATTCTCTTTTTAAAGGCTATGGTGGGCTAGCAGCCCCATATTAGCTTTAGCTGTGGGCTGGTATCATACCTTTTGTTTGCAGGGTACCACTTACTTTTGGGTATGTCCCTTTTTTAGGGGGGTGACACACATCCTCCAAATGTAAAATTCCACCCCTTCTGCCCTTCCTTCCCTGCCCTGTGATGAAATAACCTTCAGGACCTTTTTAAATATGTCTACTTTTTTTTCCTTTTCTTTTCTAATGTTCTGTGAAAGTGAATAGGGGATAAACTCCTGATTTCAACAAGAGTAATTCACATGAAAACAACTGAGAACCAGTAGAAGTAAATCACATTTGCATTTGATGAAGGCTTTAACACTGACAAGGCTCTCAAGATTTTCCCATCCTTTTGAGGGTATCGAGATTTCCAGTGTTCTTGCAGTGTTCTTGGGTCATCTTTTTTTTTTTTTCTTTTTTTTTTAAATGCTATTTGCTCGCACTTTTCATAATAGCACATGTCTGCATGTGGTTTTTGTATGTTTATTTTTTTTTCAGACATAAACATTGGGTTTGTCTTTTTTTTCAGGGCTGTTATGACAATGTGAAATGGATTAAACAGAAGCATTTAAACAGAAATAAATATAGTATTCCAGACAAGAAAATGACTGCATATGCAACAGAAGCAGTTCAAAGGGTATGGTTATGCCTTTGCTTTGAAAGACAAATACAGATACATAAGAACTAGGGTGTTTTTTTCATGTGTTGTCATGGTTTCAATCTTACATAAAACCGATAACTTTGTCAAACAAAAGTTATGTTTTATTTTTTGGAAAAAAAAAAAAGGAAGGGGAACTGGAACCTTTAATAAGGTATATTCAAACCTCTGAAAAGGGCCTCTTGCACCACTGACAGCCTTCTGTAAAGCCCCTCAGTATTATTGTTTAGGACTTCCTATTCTAGGGGAGGGAGCTGGGGGATGTCTCTGTGAGTCCCCAGTGGCTCGGTGTCATGCAGTCATCAGTCTGGATGAGGAGATATTTGGAAAAGAGGTGATGAAACCCTTCAGGTCATGTCTTTTCTTCAGTCATGTTATTAGTTAATGAGTTGAGAGGAAACCAACAGGGCAAATACTTCATGGTGGGGCTACAATGTGTGTCAGAAAAGACACTGAGCATTTTTGATTCCCTCGTTTTGCCAGCTGGTTGAAGTTGTGCTGAATTGTCCTTTGACTCTTCAGGAAAATTTCAAATACATTTACTTTGCCACCTCTTTGAAATTATATTTCACGAAAGAATGATTCATAGTGGGGCTATCAGCATCAACGAGCAATAAAAACATACATGCAAAAATTAATATAGTGTTCCTCAGTTTTTAAAAACTCATCTGATGAACTTATTGACAGGCACTAGTACTAATTCCAAGGGCTAAGCAGTACATTAAAAGGACTGAGTAAGTCCATGAAGCCGAAAAGAGTATCCAAAATTACTACAACAAATATTGTTAAAGTTCAATGTTTTTAGAGAAATGTAAAACATCAAGCTTCTGGATGTAAACCATCCACTTGTAATTAGAAGTTGGGAAGATATCCAGGGGATAATATGTCTTATTGTATCTTTTACAGCAGTAATCGAAACATAAAGACATTGAAACATGGAGACTCCTTGGGCTCATAGAAGCAGCATGATCATTTAAACCGATAATCAGCCTGCTTCTAAGTGGTTTTATCTCTAAAATTAGCTAAATACATGTCTGTGGGATTTCATCATTTGCATTATCACTCCCCAACCTGAAGGAAATCAGAGAAAACAAAAAATTCAAGACTTTTTTTCTTCAGTAAGACATTTGATATTGTAATAGTGCTTTCAGTTTTCTTTCCTTCTCCTTTGTTTTATTTTCTCAATTTTAACTAGGCAGCATTCCTTTTCTTGGTTTCATAATTTAAATAAAGGGTCTGAGATATGAGATCAAGTAACTAATGAAGATGTCATAGCTGAGCTGAGCAAAGCTGTGTCACAGAGCTATTAACTATACAAAAGTGATGCAGCAACAGTTAATTGCAGAAGCGTTCCCTCTTTATACATTTTTAATTATAAAAAATTGATAATAGAGCTCAAGATAAAATCAGATAAAAGTTCAGTTTGGTATTGAGATATAAGTATCCCCAGATGTGTATTACGAGTTGATTCAGTAACCAAAGTCCTCATTTAAGAACAGTCTTTAAATTATTTTTTTTTCTCTTCATGCTTTTGTTTACCTGATTGTGTATTTGCTGAGCATAAATTAATAAAACATGCATGACAAAGTCAGTGTGCTTTCTGCACTTTTGTGTTCCGTGAATGTTGTCTTTTTTTCAGAAGAAATATCAAAGAGCATTTAAAGAAAATGAGCCGTTACAAACAAATTGTTTAACATTACTTCAAGTAGAATGACTCAGAGAAAATTCAATCAGTATTAGGGACCTAACATGACAGATGTTGCATAAAATCACAGTAAGAGCTGTTTCTTGCCCTCTCCTTCCAAGATTACCAGTTCAGAGACAAGACAGAACTCCCATTTATAGATGAACAGCAGCAGCACGGACTGTAATGCATCTATTTATTTGTAGAGTTTATGATATATTATTCTGGGGAAAAGTAAACAAAATAAACTCTGTTGCATGGGCATCACATACTTTGAATTATGGAGAAGCGTATTCTAAATTTCTATGATTTACATTTTGACCAATATACTTAGTTTGAGAAATAAATACACTATCATCATGCAAATAAAGCAGTGCCAGGAATTCATAAACAGGGACAAAACAGTAACCAGTAATTCTACAGCACCTTTGCATTACAAGTCCCAGAGATGCTTTCTGTGAGCAGAACTGGCAACAACATAACTGATAGAAATGGCCACCAGGCCTGACAACATCTGAAATTGCATAGGATCCAAAGAAAACAAAAATGTGACTCTTGACTTGCATATAAGACCTAACAGGAATCCCAGATTCTCTGGCAACTGAGAGTGCTCTTGGTTCAATTTCAGGTCACAGTTAAAAGACAGGAAGGAAATTATTTTTGTTCTCTGTTCTGGAGAAAATTCTTCGCTCTCTGTTTAAAAATGGCCATGTGAATTTCCATCCCTACGTTCAACTTTATTTTAGGACTTAGAAGTAGCTCAGAATACTTTGTACAGGCTTTTGCACCAATATTGTAACATTGGTTTTGACTTAGCTTAACATTTTAGTTTAATGTTTTAGACTATAAAATTATACCTCCACCACAGTGAGTTTGGCTCCTGGCAGGGTTTAACCGGGAGAAAAAAACTTCAGGGAGGAAACAGAGAAATCAAGTGGATAAGCTTTAGCAGGAAGATGCTATTAAGTAAGGCATACTAGGGAAAATGTTCAGATGCATTTTCTGCATAGGTTTGGAAGGCAATGGATAACAGAGCATATGCAGGAAAGGTAGACAAACATGCAACTTCAGTTCGGTAAATCTGCATGGTGACAAAACCAAATTGTTTCAAGTTTGCGATATCTCAGTCTTCAGTTAATAGCAGCTAGCCACTGCCTCCTCCTTGCTAAGAAATCTCAATCCTGGTGAAATGGTTTCCACGGTTGCGTAAAAAGACACATCTGATTTCTTCTATCAGGTAAAAAGCCTGTGAATTCACCTGATGACAATGTATGTGAAAGAGGCAGTTGATTAAATGTTTATCTCTAGAAAATATTTGTACGGCCATGCACACTTTCTGCTCGCTTCAGTCTTTGTTCAGCTTTGGGTAAAACCATGTAGTTACTGGCACAAAAACATCAAGCTGCCTGATTGAAAGAGCTAGTTGCAGGGTCAGCTAGCAAATTTTGAGCAGAGAAACAAACTGCAGATAAAAGATGTACTCACCTGTCTGTTATCAGAAAACTGTAGAATGGATGCATGATGAAGGCGACCACGGTTGATAATTTTTGTATTTGAATTACTGTCTATTAGAACGGCAAAGAAGGACTTTAGGGGTGTGGAAGGGAGTAACTGATGAGGTGAGCCTGCCAGATCACATGTTGCGTGGCCACCCGGTAGTCACCCCAGCGTATTTGAGAAAGCTCTCCAGAGGGACCTTGGTCTGGCAGCAACAGGGAACAAATAAGGCTTCAGCTCTTAGAATGACCAGGCAGAAGGGGCTTGTTTTGGTTGCACAGGCTTTAATTTTCTCTTCCAGACAGATACTTAAATTCTTGTCTTTTTATTTATGCTGCTTGATTAGAGGGGAAAAAAGCCCAGTCCTCATATGTAAAGGTTAGCTATCTACGTTTTCTACTTCTTGAAAGGGGAACAGTCCTTTTTTATGTGAGAATGTTGTAATTTTTCAAACAGGAAAGGGAGCGTTCTTCTGTAGTATAAAGTAATAACTGGGTTCCAAAACCAAGTGTGGAAAATAGTTTTAAAACCTGAATTCTGAACTATTTACCTCTAGCTACCTTCGGTAGCCTTTCCTTTGCACAGATTCTTGTAATCCACAAGTGTCAAGGAAGAGAATAAAAATAGAATAAAATCGAGATTTGGATAAATGAAATGATTTGTCTAAGGATCTGCATTTAGGTCAATGATGCAGGTAGAAACAGAATCTCAATCCTTGCAAGTATCTTCTGTCCAAAAGAGAATATATGACCACCTGATATTTCTCATTGTGTCATCCTTTTGCCTGAATTTAAGAGAAAAGAACTGTCTTCTACTGGGTAACCATCACCATTTCCCTGAAATGTCCTCTGGAAATCTGTAATTGAAATTCTGACTTGACTTTTTTTTTACCTGTCTAGTGAGTGATTCAGCCCAGTAGGATCTGGTTGTATGGAGATCTTCAAAACAAACTACTAATTGCATTGGCTGAGTAAATAGATGCAACGTGTCAGATGCTTAAACTAAGATTACACACACAGCCCCCTGTGTGTTCAGACCCTATTTATGCTGTGCAACCTAATTAAAAAATATTCCAAAGTTCTCCCTGGATACCAGTAAAATCTCTGTGGATCCTGGTCTCTCTGGCAGGTAGACACTAATTGACAACAAGACCAGTGTGTGGGAGACTAGACACCCCATGGAACATACCTGCTCTGGTAAAAATAAGGCTGTGAGATAGAAGTTATGATGTCTGCCTTGACGGCAGGACCCTTTGGATCAGAGATTTAAGAGAAGTTTGCAAAGTTGTGTCCTTTCAAAATGTGATTTTCAAAGTGAATCCGTCACCAGCTGTCACAAATGCATTGAAGACTGTGACAAAGTACCTTTTGCTGGATTGAATTCTTTTCATGCTCTGAGGAAGTAAACAACTAGTTTCTAAACTGTCACCTGTTTATCACTGTTCTCTAATAGGAGGCTTTGCTGGTAGGAGAGGGCAGACCTTCTGCTGAAGACCCCCTTCGTGTCTCTGTGTCTCTAGCATCCTTTGGAAAGGATGCCACCCTGGTGACTTTTGGGTTGCACAGAAGGAAGGCAAAGGGCTGTGATAACTAAAAGAGTTTGTCCACATATTTTGAAGTAGGTTCATGCAATATTTTTTTTTCAGGGTGAATTCGCATACTAATATCCTGCTGGCAGATGTTCTCATTAGAAGTTGTTCTGTCCTCCTGATATGCAATGTATGTGATGTATGTATCCCCATGCGGAATGCAAAAATGCTTCATCAGAAGGTGCTCCTCAAGCAAAGATGTACCAATGCCGTCTTGAGCTATATAGTACAGTCACCAGCCAATTGCTTAAAAGCATATTGTGTTTTTTCCTTGTTGCTTACCTTTTCTCAGAAAACAGCAGCCTGCAGTTCTAAACATCCTTTTGTGGGGACCAGTTTTGTCATTTATATTAGCAATGCAATTCTTCTAACTAGGAGAAAAAAAGACTTATATAATGATTAAGGAAATTTAATTTCTGTTCAGATCCTGCTGAATCTAGCCCTCTAACTCAACAATTGCTCCCCAGAATATTCTCTTCCAGAGAAAAACAAAGCAAAACCACACCCCCAACCAAATCCCTCACGAGGGATTGTTGCTCCATGAAGACATAATTTAAACTGAGCTCATTGCAGAATTCCTGCTGCTTTTTGCCTGGTTCCACTCACTGACTCGAGCTAGCAGTTGAGTAGCAGGCATATCTCTTAAAACAGAGAGCAAATGCTTTGTGTTTCTTTGCAGAGTGAATGAAATATGGCACACTTATTCATGCTGCACTCCTAAGACTGGCTTCTTCACCTCTCTAATCAGGTAGTTCTAAGTGATTTCAGCCACTGATGATTTGTTCAACAAACCTTATCAAAACAAAAAGCTGTTCCACAACACATAACCTGAATAGAAATTACAAAGTTTATTTATTTTCAGGTTGTATTGATTTCAATTCAGTCCCAAGATCTTGAGGGTTGCAGGGAGTTCAAGAAAGTATTTCCAAAAATTGGTTTCATAAATCCTGGAAAACATTTTTCCTCTAAAAATTCATGCTGGATGGTGTTTATTTCATTATTTTCTATTTATCATTAATGTTCAGCTTTAAAAAGAAACAATCAAGTCAGGAACACAAACGTCAGTAACTCAACTAGCCAAACTTGTAACATAGGTACACCAAAAAAAAAGAAAAAAAAACAGTGAACCTCTCACAAACCAGCCAGAGATTAAATGCCCATTTGTCCATCCTAAAATAATACATTAAAAATAAACTGAGAAAGGAAATAAAGATTGAAAGCTTGTAAACTAATATTGCACTAACTCCAGGAAGAATATTATTCATAGAGAATTTCTGAATAGGTTTGCTTGATGATCCAGTCTAAGTGTTGGTGTGAATAGGGTACTGTTAATTGATTCATGATAATTAAGTTGTTCTTAAAGCATGAATAGTGCTCTGGGTGCTTAACAAACAATCCAGGTGGCTCTAATGCTGGGGTACCTGCTGTGAGGAGGCTTATGGTCTAATTATCTAACAGTAATCTGTTCCAGGATCACAGTGCCAAAAAACCTGCAATCTTTATCACGCTCCATTTTCATCTTTCTGTGTAGTGGGTCAGAAATGGTGACAAGCTAACCGCTCTTTGCCAAATAGGTATAGAAGAAATTACAGAATTCTTTTTGCATTATTCATGTCATCAGTTTGGGACTGACTGAGAGCATTGCTAGTCATCCTCGATAGTAATATTCAGTGTAGTAGAATAGAGGAGGAACAGCAAACTTCCCTGTTGGTAGTGGAATATGGTTTTCTTGATGGTATATGCATGAGATGTGAGAAATGGGTCTGTGCTCAGTGTAGTGATGTAACTGAGCTGAAAATGATCTCTTGTCATCCTCTCGCATGAAATTGGAAGATTTTCTGTGAACTAAACATCTACAAAGCCTGCATTAAAAACTAAAACCAAAACAAAAACCCAAAGCCATTTGTACCCTTCAAGTTACTGTTTAAGATAGCAGCTCTTGAATCCATGAATGACCCCCCTGTGGTATCCTGGCTGCCGTGTTCCCCCAGCTAATGGTGGCTGGAATTGCACTGCAGCTCTTCTCCCTCTGCTGCTCACTGAGTGACAATGGAGAGAAGGGAACACCAGTCTGATTGTACTGCCCTCAAAACTTGCAGTGAATAAAAGTGGCTGCAGAGCTTATGGATTCAACAGGTCACCCTCTAAAAAGAAGCTTGTGTCTGCCTTGCAGCAGCAGTGCATGTTCTTCTGGATCCCAGTCTGCCTTTCCACCCATGTCCTTCTGGTCAACACAGATTTGACAAGCATATGTCCCATATATGGCCATATATTAAAAATGCTCAGGGACAAATGTGACATCTGGGTAAATTAATCAAGAAGGATACTGTTTATTCATCTGGAAAGGACTGGTGAAGCCCGGGGGTTGGTGTTTATCCCTGATATTCTGAGTTACAGTGAGTACTTACGTGACATGTATACTTAGAAATTCATCATTCTGCATTTCAGGCCAAGCCGAAAGAACCTTCCTTTAGTAACACTAGCTATGCATTGTAGTCCTGGATCATCTCACATGACCATTTTTTTCAGGTGTTGAACTATAACCTGGTAGCAAAAGCATGGCCACCAAAAGCAAAAACTTGGCCACAGGTTTTAAAAGGCCTTACTCTGAAAGACAGACTATCAGTACTGTAGCACCCTGGTTTGCCACACACAGTCTTTGTGAAGAAGGACAGAGGGCTCTCCAGGTCCTCTTCATGGATACCAGTGGAATAGCGTGGCTCCACCAAAGGGAGAATGAGTCCATGAAACAACATGTTCACACATCTCCCAGAAGCAAGATGCTTTCCAACGTCTGGATTTACATGTCTGTACACATTTGGGTTTTATACCCTCCCTTAAATCCATCACCTATTCCCCCTAGTAAATAAAATTTCTTCTCCTCCCCGTCTCCCATTCTCTTTGGTTTCCTCAGACAATTTCAATCTCTAAACAGGTTAAACCCCCTGTCTTGCATCATATTAAAAAACTAAACTTGAGCATGACAAACCCTGCTAACGTGGACCCTGAACTTTGCCACTCCCTTCTGAGTCAGCACAATAAAATAGTTCAATGCTGGGTCTATATGCAGTGTAAATGTACTTTGGCTAGCTGACATAAAGTTGGCTTGTTTTCAGATATTCTCATTTTGGGTCATTAACTCAGTTTCTACTTCACAAGTTGTCAAACAACTGCTCAAGCAGAAAAAGATCTACAATATGTCTGCAGCATTGAACATTATTTATTGTTAGTGGGAAGCTGCAAATCAATTCACTTCATTCTCAGCAAAAAAAACCCAACCTATTGGCAGTGTGCATACTCTCATCTTGAAGTGCTCTCAGTTTTGCACAGGGATCCTTCTCTCTGCTGATTGTCTGCGTAGCAGGCAAATATGTAGGCACTGTTGGCTGCTTTCCTGTTGTCCCTCTTGTGTGAAGAAGCTTGGCTGCAGGAGAATAGCTTGAAAACTCAGTTCCTATCCTTACAGATGGTAGGGGTGCAATTGCACCTGGTTTGCTCACGGACTTCTGAAGTACCACAGTAAGCATTGTATGCCTCAATACTCAGCCTCAATACTTTCCAAAATGTCCTGGTCCTGAGATACCCAACACCAGATGCTGGACAACCCATTAAAAAACATCCTCGCTTGCTTGTGACCATTCAGACATGGGAAATATCCAGCTACAGTTCTGACCAATTCTTTACAAGTTCCTCAATCACAGCACAATCCACTTACAAGGCAGGTTAAGACACGGCTTTTAGTGGGGTCAGAAAATAGCTGTCACTCTACCACATGATACTTGACAGTCTTGATGTCAAGAGACACTTCATCATCTTCCAGGACAGGCCACAAGATAGAGGCTGTTTGTTTTCTCCTGTAGGATGTAGTGGCAAGGCAGAAATGCGACAGTTTGCTAGATTAGATAGGGGTACCTATTGCAGTAGGCTCTCTTGTGGTTTCCCAAGGATTTGGGTTCCACTATTATCATTACTTTTTGCCAGCAAGGAGTATCTTAGAAGAGATGATACAGCTACATCTCAGACAGCAGCAAATGCACATGGTTTTGGATGAAATGCAGGAAAACTACCATGCTCATTGTATCCCTGGAGGCAGAAGACATTGACCCCCTCCCGTCCACGACTGGGGAGCAGCAGGGTGTGAAGTAGCTGTAGATTACATGAAAATGCAACTGCTGGACTTTTCCACCTCCCGAGGAGTCATCTGAAGTAAATGGAGTTTCTTTATCAGTTTGCTCCTCAACTTAGGTTACTAATAATGTGTTGCCTGTCAGAAAGCCAAAGACAGACTTGGAAAGGAGTGGGCCTCATCTTCAGGTAAAAGCTGCAAAATTTGATTGTGCAGTTGACCCAGTAAAGGTAATTGTAGCCAAGACTGTGCATGTTGCCATCCTGCAACGGCTATCTTCCTGACCTCTGGAGGCACTCCTTAGTGGGAGATATTAGGCTAGTCTCTGGCTGCAATATTGATGCAGTATTTACCTGCAGTAAAAGGAAGATCATGATGGGCTGGAGATGATTTCACCAAGGAGATTTGTAGCACCCGGGGGCCCTCAGACCTGGTCACAATTTGTGTCCATGTCCAGATGGATTTGAATGATCAGGTGGACATGAAGCAGCACTCAACCTTTGATTAGATAACTTTGAACTTTCTAGAGCATGAGTACCAATAGCAAATGCACGTGCAGCTCCCTGGAAGCAGGCCTTAACCTCTGCCCAGGTTCCTCTAATTTTCGTGGAGCTAGTGGCCATGTGGCTGCAGAACCCCTCTCCTAGTGCTCCCATGGAGCTGTTCCTGCACGAAAAAATATATTATTTTTCTTTGTAGTCAGATCACAGATCCAACTTGCAGAACAAATCCACAGAAAGCTGTCAGCTGAGAGGAAGGTGTGCAGCAAAGAGACACAGAGAGGATGGGGAAGCAGAAGCTGGAGTTTCTCTGTTGCTGCCCTGAATTGAGAACACATGAAATTACAGACTCAAGTGCTTAGAGCTGTGGGAGTGATGAACACAGAGTTTACCACTTAACTGTAAATCATATCTGTAAATATCTGTGGTGGGTTTGCTGCATGCCTTCTCTGTTTTGACTGAAGACCTTTTAATGCTATACTGCACAGAGGAGTCTTGCTGCTACCAGAAAACTGGTCTAGATTTTAGGACCCAATAAGCAACTTAAACCTGTTCTTCTAACATGCAAACATAGCACATCACAGAGCTTCAAGATCTGTAAATGAAATTATTCCCTGACAGTCCACAGTCAAGATCATTTTGTGCAAAAAACAGCCCCACAGGTAATTCTGAGAACTGCAAATACCCGCTTTTCCCCTCACCATTTGTTCTGCACCAGGCCAGGGAGGGGGTGAGAGAAAAATGGTGCAGGATGCTTTCTGGATTCCAAATAAGAAATGGCTTATTAAAATAACTGTTTTAATAAGATAGAATAAATGAGAAATATAGATAGTCAACAAAGAATAAAAAGACAAATATAAATAGTGAACAAATTAATACTTTGAAGATGCTGTGAACCCTGCTTTCATGCAGCATTGGATGGACCCCAGAAGGATTTTCCCTTGGCATGCTGAAGAGATCCTTTTGCTGGAGAGGTTCCTCCTCCCTCTCATGCCATCATGCCTTTTACTTGATGTAACAAGCAGAATCATGTGTCTTCTCCTGATGTCATAACATCCACCAGTGTCCGGCACCTGCCAGCATGGGGCACTCCAGCAGATTTCCTGAGAGCAGATACTCATATTAACAAAAGGGCTACTCAGGCTTTAAGTACAAGACCCACCGGAGCAGTCAGGGCTTGCTCAAGAGCATTACTCCTTGAATACAATGTCTTCTGCAAGCTCCTGGTAGACTACTACAATGACATGTAAGTTACTGCACCAGATCAGAGTAGCTGTCCATCTGCTGTGTTCTTCTTCTTTGATAGAGACCGATAGCACATTTTCAGAGTGACACACGCAAAAAAGGAGATTGAAAAACTTTGCCTGTTTTATTAGAAGAAATCAAAGTACTTTGCCTTGAGACTGTGACCCATGAACCTAGAGCGCATGGGGAAAAGGGGAAGGAGAAGGGAATTAGTTTATTTTTTGCATCATGGAGCCTATGTTGGCCTGTAGTTGTCTGTTTAGATGTTTGGTTGTAGTGTCTCACCTAATGGCTATTCTGAGGATGAATGTGTTGAGAAGACACTCAAGTAGTGAAGTCCATATGACTTATATTAGATTCACAAGGGACCCATTTGTATTTTCTTTTAAAATCAATTTGACCCCAGATTCAGTGGGAAATATATTTGCATGCTTTGCTCTTCTACTCCTCTTTCCAGAAACTTTAATTGGCTACAAAAACTCTTTCAGTTTGTAACTATACTTATAGCATCTGCTATAATTACATATATACACATTTCATAACAAGACTTCCAAAGTCACCACAGGTCAGATAGGTTATATCACTAATCACTACTGCTATTTTTATATGGGAATCAGCCTTAATGTCTGCCAGGAGAATGAAGCAGTGCAGCTTTCACTGGGAATTTTTTGCAGTCTCAGAAAGGCTGCAACCATTCACATACAGTTCATGGTCGGAGTCAAATGTGCTTATTAGCCTTATGTCAGCCCTCACCCAGCAAGAATTCATGCAAATGCACTATTTAATTCACATTGTTTTTTCTTGGAAACAAAACTTCACTACTTTTGTAATGGGGTAGCATCTGAAACATATTTGATGTTGCCCAAACGCAGAAGAAGATAGCCTGTGCGTTGAGGAGACTGTAAATTTAAAAATATGCTATTGGTTACAGCTTTAATAATTCATGACAGCAACTCCCATTCCCATCAGATGCACAAATTTTAGGGGAGGTAAAAATATAGAAGAAAGACAAGCTACCAGACACTTCGTCTTTATATTCCCTATAAAGAAAGCATGGGTATATTTTTTTCTAATTTATATATCTGCATATATACACACATATATTTGTGTATATATATCTGTACAGATGAAGAACAGCTACCATCACCTGGATTTTTGTGATGTCCTATTTCAGTTATTGACATTGCTGAAAGTAAAGTGAGGTCTGACAGGCAGGTTGTTTCTTTAGTTCTCAAGCACTTTTACTTTGATAAGGATTTTCCAATCAATGCCTTCCATTATCTGCCAGCAATGTTAATTGAAGATGTATTCACATCAAACACTTCTATCTTATCTGAAGAAGGTGTGTGGAACAGAGTTCCAGTACAATAGAAATAGTAATATTCTGAGACTGTAATTATATTCACACTTCATGTGCTGCTAGAATTACTTGCAAGTTAAAACTATCAAATGCTGCGGTTGCTGTGTCTCTGGATTTGTGATGAAGAAACATTTAATATCAGCTAGCAGATGGGAACTTCCCAAACTCTCTGAGGTTGGTTTTATGTTGTTTAGCAGTCTTTATGAAATAGCAAAGTCTTAAACTTTTCTTAGGAAATGAATATTCATCTGTCATGGAGAAAAAAAAAAAAAAGGGGTAGGAATAAGTTTTCTTTTCTTAAAGATCAAGACAAAACCACTTTTTGGTCCCTCTTTCTACTTCAGAGGGAAAAGAAAGGCCCTGATAAATTTTTACTCTGATGTTGCAGGTTATCTTAGTAAGATTCTTCAGAGAGTCTTCTTGTTGGTGCTGTAGGATTCTTGCCTTGATGGCGACATTTCCTGAGCCTGTGCAGTCTCCACACAGCTTTGCCTCCAGAAGGGCAGAAGGGATATAACCCAACCCAACTGTCAGTGGCACGCTGCTGAGAAATCTCCTGACTTCTCAGCTGTGGGATGTTAGCCAGCGCGTGGCAGGGCTGCAAAGCACTTATGCAGCAGCTTGTGTGACACCATCTTCTGTAATAGTAAGTGATGGCCTGAGTTTCTTTCTCTTTTATTGGGATTGGACTACCTAGAAGGTAGACCTTTTCCTCTATGATGATCCTTATTTGCTGTCTCACTAGGACAATGGCAATCACCTGAGCTTCCATGGTCAGAAAGGGAAGCAGACTAATCTACATTCTGCTGCACTCTGACTTGCTCAGATATAGTCTAGGTTTAGCCACGTCTGGGAGCCAACCAGTGACACAGTGCAAAATTATTTGGAAACAAGGACTGAAAACGCTGTTGCTGTTGAAGCTTTGATGAATATTATAACTTAAAAATTATCATTCCAGTTTCTTTCTAGAGATATCTGAGATGCTTTCAGGATACATCCCTTTGGGAAGCAGGACTATGGGAAAGGGACTATGGAAGACTCCATCTGAGACAGAGCCTCTGCTTTCCAGTGGAGAAATGGAGCAACACTGAAATCTGAAGGATAAGCTGTCAGTGGACCATTTTAAGAGCTGCTGCAACAGAAGGCATGAAACACATGTGAGCAGAATGCAGCTGCAGGATGTACAGAGCATGTTGGGAACATCTTTTCCATGTTTCCTTCCTCCAGGAGCCTTTGTGGTCTGTTTGGAGACCAGTGTAGCATGCATCTATGAAATATGAGTTGTCATCCTACCTGCGAGTATAGGAATTCCTTTATGACTTTAGCTTTATGAGTGTGACTGTGATATTTTGGAAAGAGGAAAATTACAGTAGACATAGATCTCACTCTTATTTTATTCACATGATTAAATGACTAAGAGCTGGGAGAAAGTCAGGGCTTTCAAGACTCACTTAAAATGTTACTGTTTTGAGTGCCAGGCAGGAAAACTTAGGCTGACAGAAACTATGCTGAAATTAGGCGATGGAGGGAGCTGTAGTTATTAGCACTAGTACTGAGTAGTGTTATACTTACAGGTAATACTGAACTCATGGAGGTCAGCAACAGGCCTTAGATTAACCTAAGTGGAACAGAATCATACACAGTAGTGATTCCTGCAGTTCTGCGTGATATTTCAAGTGGCAGCAGTACCTCTTGATTGCTAATTACAAATTATAGACATACAAAAATGTAATTTAAATCGAAGTTGCTCAAAGTGAAGTAGGGCTGCATTGATTAGCTGAGAACGAATGGCCTCCTCCTGCTGGGCAGTTAAAGCACAACTTGAAGCAATGCAAACTCCAATGAAATAAAATATAAATTAAGACTTTACTTCTTACCTTTCTGTAAAAAGCTTCCTCTGCAGCTAAAGGACACCTTTCATAGGAAGATAGCCTTACACTTCTGGAGAAGGATGCTCTAGGTTTGGTTGCTGTTGAAGCCAGTACTTCTGGATATACCCGTGATTTGTTATGCACTGTTCTTTTTGTCTTAAGGGATGATCTCTGTAATATGTGGGTAACTGCCTTGAGACTATTCCGTTCCCATTCTCTTTCCTAAGGATGCCAAAAAGCTGAAAGATAATGTGATGCATCCATATTTTTGTGGAGGATAAAGATAAACTAGCAACTAACTTGTCCTAACAGCCAAAGGGAAATCAAACACTTCTTACTTCTGGCAAACGTTGTCTTGAATTAGATTTGAATTTGTGAAATGCCCTAAACACCCCTCTGTGTCTCTTGAACAGTTGTTTCAGATTTATTTCTAATCTCTTCAAAACAAACTTTATCGGACAGCAAAATACGTGTGCCTATGGGTTGTATAACTCTCTTGAAATTGCTTAAGATTTTGAAATCAAAGCATCATAGAGTTTTGATGGGTGGATAAAAACTTAAGGAAGAGAGTGCCTTTTATTTTTAGAAATCAACTCCCCAGTCTCTAACTATAAAGCTGAGAATTTGTCAGAATTAATTGTTAAGGTCTAAGGACCAAAGTAGGAAATATAACTCTGTTGCTTTGATAACCAGGATTGCCTTCAAATCCATACTCCCTGGTACAAAAGTAGCAGGAGTATGTAGTACAGAGCCAAGAGGCCACTCCTTGGACAACTTACCCTAAAGCCAGCTGAGGAACAGAGAAGAGGATGAAGGAGTAGCCTTGCACAGCTGATCTGTAGCTCACTTGGACATGGCTTTGCTGTAGGGGTGCTTATGGCAATGTCACACAGTTACCTGCAAAGATAATGAAGTAATGAAACATGCATTTGCCTTGTTCCACAGCAATTTCTCTTCAACGTAGAGGAGTGACTTTGGAGCAAAAAGCCATTCTTTTCTTGTCATATTTTACCCGTGTTTTTCCACCATCCTCTCCTGCAAGGGTTATATGAAGTAAAACAGGGCTCTTCAAGGAGATACCTAACTCCTCAGGAAAAAGAATCCTTGTATATTTTAGTCTATATTAGAACTCTAAATTAATTTAATTTTTACAATATTCCTATGAGGAAATTGAGTATCATTGCTGTATTACAAGTGTCACAAGTCACACCTAACTTGTTTATGAACTTGCTCCCATTTTGTTGTGAAATGGCAAAATGGAGGACTCCGGGAACTACAGGCCGGTCAGCTTCACCTCAATCCCTTGGAAGGTGACAGAGCAGTTAATCCTGGAAACTATTTCCAGGCACCTGAAGGACAAGAAAATAATCAGAAGTAGTCAGCACGAATTCGCCAAAGGGAAGTCATGTTTGACCAACATGATGAGCTTTTTACAATGGAAAGACTGCCTTGATAGATGAAGGGAAATCAGTGGATATTGTCTACCTTGAATTCACTAAGACTTTCCACACCGTCTCCTGTAAGATCCGCGTAGAGAAGCTGATGAAGAATGGTCTGGATGAGCAGTGAAGTGGATTGAAAACCAACTTGAATGGCTGAGCCTGGAGGGTGCTAACCAGCAGTGTGAAGTCTAGTTGGAGACCCGTGGCTAGTAGCGTACCCCAGGGGTCAGTTCTGGATCTGATCCTGTTTAACATCTTCATTAATGATATGGATTATGGCGCAGAGTGTACTCTCAGCAAGTTTAGTGATGACACAAAACTGGGAGGAGTGCCTGATACACCAGAGGGTTGTGCCACCATCTAGAGGGACCTCGATAAGCTGGTGGTGTGTTTTAACACCAGCCAGCAAGTAGGACCACGCAGCCACTTGCTTATTTCTCCCCCACCACCCCCACCACCAGTGGGATGGGGAAAAGAATTGGGAAAGACAAGGAAAACTCCTGGGTTGAGACAAAGACAGTTTAATAAGTAAAGCAAAAGCTGCACATGCAAGCAAAGCAATACAAGGGATTCATTCACTGCTTCTCAGCAGTAGGCAGGTGCTCAACCATCTCTAGGAAAACAGGGCTCCATCATGCGTAATGGTTACTTGGGAAGACAAACACCATCACTCCAAATGTCCCCCTCTTCTTTTTTTTCCCCCAGCTTTATATACTGAGCACCATGGCATGGAATATTCCTTTGGTCAGTTGGGGTCAGCTGTCCCGACTGTGTCCCCTCCCAGATTTTTGTGCACTCCCAGCCTACTCGCTGGTATGAGGAGCAGAAAAGGCCTTGACCACTTAGCAACAACTGAAAACAGTGTTTTATCAACATTGTTCTCATCCTAAACCCAAGGTATAGCACTAGCTAGTAAGAAAGTTAACTTTATCCCAGCCAAAACCATGACAGCTGAACCAATGGGCTGACAGGAACCTCATGAAGTTCAACAAAGGGAAATGCAAAGTCTTGCTTCTGGGAAATGCTAAGAGCTTACCAACTGGAAAGCAGCTTTGCAGGAAAAGACCCAGAGGTCCTTTTGGAGATCCAGTTAACCATGAGCCAGCAACGTGTCCTTGTGTCAAAGAAGGCTACTGGTATTCTGGACTGCATTAGGAGAAGTCTTGTCAGGAGGTCAAGGGAGTGATCCTTCCCTTCTACTCAGCACTGGTGAGGCCACACCTGGAGCCCTGTGTCCAGTCCTGGGCTCCCCAGTACGAGAAAGATATGGACATACCAGTGAGAGTCCAGCAGAGGGCCACAAAGATGATTAAAAGACTGAAGCCTCTCTCATTTGACGAAAGGCTGAGAGAGCTGGAGGGTTCGACAATATGACCTCCAGAGTTCCCTTCCAACTTCAACAATTCTGTGGTTCTGTCAATTCAAACTCAAAAGCAGGAAGAAAGAGATGTATCCTAAAGGAAGGTATTCAGTGCCGTTTACTTCAGTTGTTCAGGTGTACAAAGTTGATTTTATATATTGTAGATGCAGAACCGTATCCTTATCCAGATAATAGTCAGAAATAAATAGGCATGATAAAATCACCTAGATGTGGTAAACACACTTGCATTGTTTATTAATTGTGGGGTTTTTTTAATAAAATTGTTTTCCTGTTGTACTGTAAAAAATGCCACAGGGGAAGAAGAACATTTTGATGCCCAATTTAAATAAGTGGATGTTGTCCCCTTCCTTTGAAATCAGCATGGTACCCTCGTACCTTCTCCCTACTCTTTCTTCAAAATTAATGGCAACCTGAAGCATGAATATTTCTAATACCCCCAAAGATAGAACAGGCAATTCTTGTCTACAAACATAAGTCAGAAATCCTAGCAATAAGTTCCATTTACAAAATTCAAACACAACATTTTTATTCCTTTCTACCTGAAGATGTTCCCAGCAAGCATTTGTTCTGTATGCAGAATGCAACATTTTGAAAGCAACACTTCTCATTTTGAAGTAGTTTTTGTAAATGCTCCTTATTCAAGTGGGCGAAGAAAGCAATAAAAGATTTATCAGCAAAGCAAGTACTGAAGTAAAGAATAAAATATTAGCCTTCCCCAAAAGTTTCCAGTTGCCTTCCATCACCTTATGTTTCAAAACCTGATCACAGAATCACAGAATGGTAGGCCTTGGAAGGGACCTCTGGAAATCATCTAGTCCAACCCCCCTGCCAGAGCAGGGTCAACTGGAGCAGGTTGCACAGGAACGTGTCCAGGCGGGTTTTGAATGTCTCCAGAGATGGAGACTCCACCACCTCTCTGGGCAGCCTGTTCCAGTGCTCTGCCACCCTCAAAGTAAAGAAGGTACTTTTTAGAAATCACTCACAACAGTATCAAAATAGGCACAAGGGTTTCAAACTCTTTCTCTACAAAGAATATGGGAAATCTGAACAGATGTGGAGTATGATGTGTTGGAGAGGCAGGGAGGTAAGCACCTGCACAAGGGGGATCTCAATTCCTAAGAGAATATGAAATAGTATTCACTAGGGAATGAACATGTGACACAGATCTCTGCATGTTTTAACAGATCTCCACGTACACTTGTTTGCTTTGTTGCTCTCTTCTAACAGAAGTTGCTGTGTATCATTAGCATGTTGTTGCTGCAACAAGGCATATTGAATTACAGAAACAAATTTGTGAAAGAGGCTTCATGGATGTTCTAAAGCAGAAGTACACTGTGAAGGTCTTTCACAGCTCTTCGTCTAATCTAATCATTTAAAGACCTCTGGCAAAAGGTATCTCCACAGATTTTGCAGTCAGCCAGCTCTGATGCCTTAATAGTTAGAAAGCTCTTAATGTTCATTCTATTACAATTGGGAATAAATTCTTCTCAGTTGATCCTCCAGAAGCCATGTTGTCTCCTTTGATCACAATTCATTATAAAAAGTTATGTAATTAATTATGGTGTTGACTACAACATCCCACCTTCTTTTTCCTATAGAAATTCATTCCTTCAAATTTTTGACTGAATTGAACGCATCTTTCCTTGAAGTAATATTTTAGAGACCGTTTATTCTTACAACTCTTCTCCAAAATCTTCATTTTTTTTTCCCAGATATTGACATTTCTTTCCTTGTTTTCCTATTAAGGAAAAATTTTCAGGTTTTTCTTTGAAATCACAGGGCCTTAAATTTAGACTTTCTTTTTAAAAAAGAAGCAAGACTGAGACTGTAAGAAAACCAAACAACTCTGAGGGATTTGACTTCAAGAAAAATGACAAATATCATGAAGCTGGTGATTAAAATTGCAAGCATGACAATTGCAGGTCATGAATATGTATGCCAAGGCTTTCCAGACATAGTAATTAACAGATTGATGTGCCTGAATGCTGCATGCAACAAATTTAGAAATGAGGGTAACACTTGGGCTTTATGCTTTGTTCCATGCTGAACATCCTGCTGTACCTCAGAAAACACATAGGAGTCACAGCTGAAAGCCACAGAAGATAAATGAAAGAGCAGACTCGTTTGAGCAGCATGCCACCTTCAGCAGATGTGTACAATACGAGCCCATGTGTAAAGGTTGCCATTTTTCTAACCGAAACGAAGGCATTTCAGATGTCATTGTGCCTGGATATGCCTCAGCACTGTCTCCCCACATTCAGGGCAGACTCGCAGTACCCACACCTGGTCGGTGTCTGTATTTGGGTCTCTGCACTTCAAAACATGACAGCTGTGTTGTGTATGTTCACCATATGTTCAAGAGCCACAGCCCAGGCATCTCAGACCAGAAGCAGTTGACCTCCCAGTACCAGACATCTACCTGTGGTTCCATGGCTGCTGCTTTTAGTTAGGCTGGAGGCAGGGTTATACCAAAGGTATCTTCCAAAGTGAGAGAACAAGTAACTTGAATGGCCAGGGCAGTGGTCCAGCTAGACCAATATGCTGCTGTGGGTAGGAGCAAAGGGGATGCAATTCTGGGAGGGCACGGGAGACTGCTCGATTCTTTCCCCTCACACCTGTCCAGGAGCCTGAACTGTTGTGCTGGGGATGTCAGAGCTGCTTTCCTACCTATTCACTTTGCCTCTCTCTGTATGGAGCCATGGTCCATGAATTGTTCTAGAACATTTTTAGACCTACTGTTGATATCTGCCTTCACAGTCTCCACCAGCAGAAAAGTCACTATCAGGTTGAAAAGAAGTGCTTATTTTTAAATCTGCTTAAACCAACCTCCTGCTAGTTTTGATGTGTCCCCCTTGCTAGAGTGGGTGGTAAATAACAGATCTGCAGTCACTGCTGCTTCTCTGAAAAAAACCTAAAAATCTGATATGCTGTTATAAAATGTACATTTAGCTTGACACCGAGTCTGGAGACAGAAGAAGTAGAAGGAATAGGAGAAGAGGGATTTGGGGGAAATCCTAGATTAATTACTGTAAAGGAGGCACCATGTAAGTTCAAGCAGATAGGGAGTCATGAGAGATAGCAGGGAATACATGGAGAATTATTGAGGCTGCACAGGGAGCTGGGTAGAGATTGTGTTGGTGGCCAGGCAGGGGACAAGTGGACATCAGTTTCAACTAGGGACAATTTTCCACGAATACCTTGACACCTGCTTTCCACTGACTGCTTCCAGGATCTGCTATCAATGGGCACACTGTGATATACATAAGAGAGAAAGCTTAGGCTATCTCAGACACGTGCTACACTCTACATAAAGTGGCCCTTGAGCACAAACTGAGAAAGGAACAAACAATGGTCCTTTCTGTTTGGGTTTGCCCTGCCGCACTTTAACTGGACCATGCTGCAGACGGCATTGTGTATCCTTAACGACATGATGATCCTGAATTTTTCTTTTTATTGGGG
>VXBH01004069.1:118280-143390 GCA_013400035.1 Rynchops niger
TATTTCATTAAAGTAGTTTAGTTTTTTTCTAAACTCATAACTTCTTCCTCTGCTTGGAGCAAGATGTGGGGGAGAGCAGCTGTCATCTTGTCATTGGCCAGCCCGGACGAAACTGCAACATTCCATAAGGAAGCATTTCTCTGAGATAGCTCTGAGAATGGAAGCGGTACTCATGAATTCTACCTGTCTTTGAACTGGGTGAAGAAAGCTCTCAGGGAAGCTGACTTGAGCATATGCTATTTTATAAGAGTAACTTGTTTCTATTTAAGGAAGGGTCTACTTCTGCAACTGTGATCCCCTTTTAAGTAGATCTGTAATGTGCAAACCCACCCGTGTCCCCCGGGCTTTTTCCTTTCCAAACTCTGTGGCATATTGCAGAATATTCTAAACAAACATTCATTGAATATTTCTGTATTTTTAGTGGAAAGCAACTGTCATGCTTCCTTCTTCTCTTGCTTCTCTTCTCAGTGGTATAAATCCAGACATACCTAGCTTTTCAGATCAACTAATAACAGCTTGGCAAAAAAATCCTTAAGACATTAACTTGTTTTGATATTGGTGCTATTATATTTTAATTTGTGATCTGCACAATCTTAAAAGATTTATATATTAGGTTCTCTAGGTTGTTGCAATGAAAACTATCATAAACTACAGGCCTTGAGTCTTTTCTTAGCAATTGTTTAGTCAGTGCATGCTAATGAACCCTCCTCATTTATTTACTTGAAACACCTTGCTGAGGGGGAGAAAAAAAGGAGCAGAGACAAAGCGTCATGTTTTCAGACTGTCCTTAGAGATTTCACAAATGCAGCAGCAGGTGCTCTTTTGCATTAAATGGCATGCAGTTGATCTAACAGGAACATTGCTCTGTACCAGTTGGAAAAAGCAAACAGGTCGCAGCCTAGGAATCTCACCTCTGAGCTAGTAATAATTCTCTCCCAGAAGCCCACTAAAATTCCAGGGATTTTCCAGCATTTGTGCACCTCTTTTGAAAACCCCCACTTCTAGGCCAAAAGCTTTTCAAAAGCCACATTCCTGCTACTAGCAGCATCTGTCCCAGGAATTCCGTCCCAGTCCCCAGACGATGTGGCATGGATACACCAGACACAGACTCTCCTAAGCATTCGGAAGGCTCCTCAGCACCACTTAACTAGTCTCTGTACCCCTTTGTGACACACTTAGTGGCACAACGCATACATCACACTGCCCCTCATGTGGGGCACCCCCTCAGCTGCTTCCCAAAGATGGTGCTGCACCTTGCTGCCAATGCTGCTCCTGCTGTGGCTCCAGCTGCTGGGTTTGCTGCTTACGTCCAAGCCACCCTATTCTTCATAACGTGTTGGAGGTGGCTTGGATGAAAATTCAAGGTAATGCCTTCAGAAGTTGAAGCAACACAGGGGGTAGGAACAAAACAAGAATGAAATGTAATAGCATATTAAGCAGAAAGAGTAGTGAGGTACAGTGTTCCCCAACAGCGTCCGTCATTTAAGAGCTTGCATTTTGCTGAAGTGATTGACTGGATTGTGTTTTTTCTCCACCTGTCTGTTTATTGTAGCATTTTGGTTTGCTTATTGTCCATCAAAAAAACCCAAGTCAAATCCCATATGAGGGCCTGTATGAGAAGTTACGACTTCTGAAATAGGTACAAATATTCCCCTATTGCTAAATGGAAGGCTACGCTTACCTGCTGACACAAACATCAAAGCAATAAATAGAAACAGGGCAGTAAGAATTAAGAGATAGGATAATAGGTTTTTCACAGTGCATTATTAAAAAAGATGAGTAGATTGGCTGCTACACAGGACATTAATTCTTTAGCTATAGCCTGAGCAGTGTGCAAAGTTTAAATTGATTTGTCCCAGAAGTATCTGAGAAGAATAGTCACTTTACAGGATATTTTTTTCTTATTTACTTAAATGATTCACCTCATAGCACTCATTTGTTGATCTATTTCTCTACTTCTTTCCACTGCATGTGTCACTATTATCTGGACCTCTGCTCTGATCTCTGTATTTTCATTCAATGAGGGGCTGTTTGCATTACAAGAATTGCAGTAGGTTAACACCTGTCTGCCCTCCCTGGCTCCCATCAGGTCCTGGTAGTGGGAATCCCTTGGAAATATTCTAAACTGTGACTACAGTTTGGATCGAACATGGGAAATGGATCAAGTCAGTCTCATTTACAGAATACTCTTATTATGTTCAGAATGTCTTGAAGAAAGAAGCAGCTGAGTCCAGTGTCTCCAGAGTATTTCTGTCCTGCTAACAAGGAGTATCCTTGCATTTTAATTCTCCTGCTTTCCTGCTTCAGCTCCCAGGTAGGGCTTGCCAGCAGAACAGCTGCTTGCCACAAGAGGGATATGCAGTGTCACATGCAATTCGGTCTGCCACACAAATTCCAGATCAGCGGGATACGTGTTGGGGTCCTTGCACCATGCTGAGACTTCAACTCTTGGAGTCTCTTCCCACTTTTCCCCTGCTGCCTCTCACTAAACTCTCTGTAAGCCTTCTCCCCCATCCCTCATCCCATAACAGATGTGTCACATTCTCACAACACTATACAGCTGTTTCTGAGGCATTTCTGAGCACTGCTTCTGCCCTAGGATCTCATCAGACCACCTTTCATTTGTGCAATAAAATTGAGCCAGTGTCTGTAATCCACTTTTCCATAACATACAGGTGGGGTGGGGGGGGAAATCCTCTTTCCCAATCTCCCTATAATTAGGATGCCCTGGTGCTGGCCTGGATGGAGTTCAGAGCTAGCATTGCAGTTTTGCTTCTGAGAAACATTCACTGCTGAGACTTAGAACATTTCTGTTTTTCACATACATCTGAAAAGTTTGTATTTCTCATATGGCTGGTTTAAAACTGAACAGAAAATGAAGGACTTGGTTAGAACATAGTGTAAACTTCCATTCCTTCACATGTTTCTGAACAAAGTTTTCGACTCTCTGGCGGTCAAGGCAGTGTTCAGGTTGTGATCCAGCATTATGAGTAGTTGGCATAAGCTGACGGTATCTTTCCTGGTTGTCTAAAGCAAGCTGTTCAGATCTACGGCCTAGACTACCCTTTATTTATGCCCGCTCTGTGTGTAAGCATAAAACCATTGCTTGCTCTTTACAGTTAATGTTGTAGCACATGGAGGTAGCCAAGATATTTTGGCCTGTACCTTGTATTTAAATTTTTAAAGAACATTGATCTTCAGGATTTCAGAGATGCCAGTGGGTGAAATAATGATCTCAGTGCTGGATGGAACTGCACAAGCAGAGAGAGCTGAGGTGAGCGGGACTCAGCGTGAGAGCTCTCCCTGTGCTGGGACAAGAAGACCCTGCGCAGTGCTGCATGTGATTTCCTGCAAGAACGGGGACTTAACTCCACGCTAAGATTTCATCTAAAAATGGAGCCTGCTGCTCTGTGTGTTTATGTATTAATATATGTATAAAAACACACACTTGATAGTTACATATCTGTATATATCCTTTCTGTATATACAATGATAGTGGACTTGATCTAAACTAAACATTTCCCCCGCCTCAAGTAGTAATAGTTTTGGGAATTATATGGGGATGGCCATTTTGCGCTGATTGATAGCTGCCTCTGTACTTCCTGTAGCATGCCGTTTTCTTCCAAGTGCCTTCCCTCAGATCCTCTTTCCAGTCACCTTCAGTCAAGGACACATGGGGTAGGGCAGCATCAAGGAAACTCAAGTCACTGGACTAGGAGGAGCTGGGATGTATCAAGAGGATGCACTAGCCAGGGAATCGGGGAAGAGGAGGGAGTTTTTGTTTTGGGGAGAGCTCATCAAAATTTGGGTTAAAATAGAGGTCAAAATGCATGGGCAAGAGAACATGAGAACTCAACACTTATTATCACTTTTTTGATTACCAGTTGTGATTGTGAATCAAAATTAAGTCTGTGCAAAGTATGAATCTCTTCTCTCTCCAAACCCAGCATCTGTACAGATGTGACAGGACATGCACAAAGACCAAGGAGGTCCTACAAATCTTTTCTTGGAAGTTACTTGCACAGTAGCCATGCTCTGAAGGGATAATTCAAGCTGAGTGTTTGTTACACTGTGCCCCGTGTAAACATCCTATCTCACAGACCCTCCCATAAAGGACTTAGCTGTAGGGATAATTCAAGTAGTCAACTCAAAATGAAATGTAGTTTGGGGGCATGGTGCAAGCTTAGAAGAACTAAACCAAAACCAAATATCTTCCTTCTCTTTTGCTAAGTCAGATCAATTTGTGTTAGCTCCAGTCCTGATGTCAGGTGGGGAAATCAGCAGCAGGGACATGTGAACTCTTTAGAAACAACAACATAACTTCTATGTAGATTGTCCTTTTTTATACTGGGCGTGACAAAAAATAGACTATTCCATCTGGAACTGTTTCTAGCTTCAATGCTTATCAAAGCTTTCTGCAAGACATCAGCAAATTATTGAGAAATACTGTCTTAACCTCACAACTGAACCTGCCTTGCACAGAACAATTCCTTGCTGGAAGGAACAGTTAAGTGGTAAAGAGGAGGCTGGGGTAGACTTGGGCCTTGGCCCACTGGTGTAGCTGCTTTCCAGAAACTCCATGGCTGAGGGAGAACATGGAAGAGTTAGCATATATATGAAGCTCTCTAAACTACCTTTGACAAGGATGTATCTGGGTTCCCAGAGCAGAGCTGGGATCCTTTTGACATTAGGTAGGGATAGAGGGGTATGAAGAGCCCTCTGATCACAAACTGTTTCTTCAGACCATTAGGGAAACAGTTGTCCCTTGTCAATCTACCAGGAATACCTAGAGAGTGATGCCAAAGGGAGAGTCTTATCTTATGTGTGCCCTCTGTCCTGCAGGAAAGGAAACAGGACTGCTGTCAAAAACATTTTGTAGGCACAAAATAAAAAGGAAGTTTAGAAAGACATTCAATAACTTAGTGAAGTTGGGAGGGGGGAAGAAGGCAAAAGCATCAGTAATAAAAATATGTAAGTCTCTTGACAGCGTTTATGTAGTGATTTTCAGTATTTAATAACAATGAATATTGATTAAATAATGAATAAAATTTATTAAACACACATAGTCAAGTTAATTAGATTTTATTATTTGAGTAAGGAATTGGATATTAAAAATTCAAGTCTTCTGCCAGTAGCTGGCCTCACAGAGTATCATAAAAAAACCAGCCACTCTTGTGTTTTCACCACATCTCCAGTCCTAACATGTACAGAATGGAGGAGGGAGACAAGTAATAAATGTTCCATTTCCTCTGAAGAGCATAAATGAATTACAGTAGATGCTGCCATGGAATGGGATTAGGTGATAAATAAGACCATAGAAACAGAATAATAAAAAAATCCTGATTTTCACTACCCACCCGGAAGTGCTGATTACTGCGTAGAAAAGGCAAAAAGGTAATAAAATGACATTTGTGCTGTTAATGAAAAATCTTGCAAAGGAAGACTATAATGCTACATAGCCATATAAAGAAATTAAACTATGCAGTAGTAATTTAGGACATTTTCTAGCAGTCCTCCAGTATGATTTCCCAAAATGGCTTCTATATAGATCCCTTGCTCAGTTCTTGCCTATGTACATACTCAGATGTCCTGTAGAATGATGGACCAAGTGCCAGTTGCTCCATCTGCAATGTGTGGTGTGCATGTGTCACCAGAGGAAGAGAAACCAGTGCTATTCTATTCAGTAGTACAAAAAAGCCATCAGGACTTTCTTCCGTACCCCAGGGCTTTCCTTGATAGATGCTGTGTTGACTGACACACATTGCAATGTCACTGCAATGTTTAAATGATAGCTAACTTCCCAAGTGAGGCTCGGGCCAGTGGCCCAGTGGCAACAGCCAGAATTCCCACTTTGAGCCTGCCCCCCTGTTTCCCACCACCCATCCTCCCTGGGGAGCTGGGGCAGCATCACCTGCATGGCCCACCTGGCTCTGCAGCGAGGAAGGCAAAAGTCTGAAGGCAGGCTGTGCTCAGGGCAGGGCAGAGCAGAGTAGTGGGACATGCGTGCAGACGCTTGTGAGGGGGCTGCTTGAAGCAGAAAGTTGAATACTTCAAGAAAGGGGTACCAAAGCAATAGGGGCCCCAGGTGCAGACATCATCAGAGCCACCGGTACATAGCAATACGAGCTCTATATCCACTGTCAACATCCTGGGAAGCAGATATGGTTCTGTAAAGATCAGAAAAGTGGCAGAGCTCCTGGCTTTGTGTGCACACCACTGCCACAGAGTAAGTTGTAGAAGGCAACCAGACCTCCACTTCCTCCCAAAGATCCATCCCTTGGGCCAGCCGGGTGGTGGGGTGTGCCTGAAGCTACGTTCCTGCCATGGGGTGCAGGACCAGGGCCGTATGCTCTACCTTGGTGGATGGTCTATTCATACCTAGCCTGTGCCCTTAGGGGAAGCAAAGTATTTTCTATAGGATCTTGAATCACTCAAGTGTGTCTTGGATAAAAGTAGAACTAAACTCCCATGCAGAGCACGGTGCCATGCTGCACCCCCTGTGTCTGAGAAACAGCTGAACGCACAACTCATGGTTTGCTACAGCCACGTAGGAAAGACATAAAGAAAACATGAGGGAAAGAATTAAGTTGGGGTATGATAAGAAAAAGTAGAACATACTTCAACCGTGAGAATTTTTCCCTAGAGCCCTTTACACTCTTGCTTTCTGTACATAGATAGGTGGTTAAATAAATAAATAATCTTTCTTTCCTTCTGGAAGTTGTGCTTGACAGCTTTGGGGGCTGGGAATTGGATTTGAACTGATGCAGATGTGTGCATGTGGCATATTGCTTTTTCTATTTTCTTTGATTTTAATGTCTCTGACACCTTCAAACACAGACCCTTGAGGCAGATTGAGTTTTTCGTGCTCTGTTTCGGTATTCATATGCTCCCTATTTTTATTCAATACTGACACAACAAAAACATATGAAATCCATAAATGGGACCCAGGCCCTACTGTGCTGAGATCTGCATAAATATATACCTGTACCTCCACAGTAACAAGAAATATATTTTTTTTCTCCTTTTTCCAAAATTTGTTTAAATGTACATCATACGCAGGGAAAACATATGTAATAGCACATGCAAGTCCTGACAGTTATGCAGATGGTCTAACCCAGCTTCACGGGCCATTTATATGAATGTTTTTAAGTTAAATTAGAGCCATGGCAAGCAACCCAGAATGTGAACAATTAAATGTATACATGCAGACTTTAAGTGAATACTTACCTACACCCCAGAATCTTACGTCTCCATCCCTTACCCCAGACAACCTGTAGGTAGTCACACAGACTATAGGACAGATTTGGATGAGCTATTGCTGCAAGCCGTTCACACTGTTCATTCTTTAGTCCTCTTCAATGCACTGCTCATCACCTTGCATGTCCTAGAAGACTGTGATGTGCTCCCCTCGAGGTAATACTGTCTCCTACGCAATGCTATCTGCTCCTATCAAAATGATTATATCATCCCCTCCCTGCCCAAGCTCCTTCCCTCTCCATCTTGTGAAAACCATGAATCCCAGGACCTGGAAGAGGTTTACAACATATGACCCACAAGGACCACACCCAAATGACCTACCCCACACTGGTGTCTGCCTGGAGCTGGCACTATCCAGCTGCCAGCACTGGCATGCTCTCTTTTTGGTGCCCATGCTGGTGGGAACAGACTCTTCACAGAATCACAGAATGGTAGGGTTGGAAGGGACCTCTGGAGATCATCTAGTCCAACCCTAGAGTGGACCTGCCATCTAGGTGACCTGCCAGAGCAAGGTCACCTAGAGCAGGTTGCACAGGAACGCGTCCAGGCGGGTTTTGAATGTCTCCAGAGACGGAGACTCCACCCCCTCTCTGGGCAGCCTGTTCCAGTGCCCTGCCACCCTCAAAGTAAAGAAGTTCCTCCTCATGTTTAGGTGGAACTTCCTATGTTCAAGTTTGTGCCCATTACCTCTTGTCCTGTTGCTGGGCACCACTGAAAAGAGGCTGATCCCATCCTCCTGACAGCCACCCTTTAAGTATTTATAAGTGTTGATAAGGTCCCCCCTCAGCCGTCTCTTTTCCAGACTGAAGAGACTCAAATCCCTCAGTCTTTCTTCATAAGAGAGATGTATGAGTCCTCTAATCATCTGGGTAGCTCTCTGCTGCACCCTCTCCAGCAGTTCCCTGTCCTTCTTGAACCAGGGAGCCCAGAACTGGACACAGTACTCCAGGTGTGGCCTCACCAAAGCAGAGTAGAGGGGGAGGATGACCTCCCTCCACCTGCTGGCCACGCTCTTCTTGACGCACCCCAGGATGCCTTTGGCCTTGGCCACGAGGGCACATTGCTGGCTCATGGTCATCCTGTTGTCCACCAGGACTCCCAGGTCTCTTTCAGCTGAGCTGCTCTCCAGCAGGTCAGCTCCCAACTTGTACTGGTACGTGGGGTTATTCCTCCCCAGGTGCAGTACCCTGCACTTGCCCTTGTTGAACTTCAAAAGAGAATTTCGTAAGTTGAATTTCAGTGGAGAACCAGTACAGTGTTAAGTCTACAGTAGGCACAGCTGTGACAGAGGCGTGCAAAGTCATCAACGAGACTGTTTCAAACAACTCCACATAAACAACCTACCAGGGTCATGCAGACCTTTGTCCTGTACTGTTTGAGGGTGCAAGTGCTGCTTGGGATAGCATCAGTGGATCATGACAAATAAAGTGAGCCAAATGTAGCAGAGTCTTGCTCCTACTATTCATGGAGATAGAGACGTGCCTGGAGGAAACTGTTCACCAAAGGCCTTTTTGGTTTTTTTTGGGAAGAATGAACTGGAGCCAGGGAATGGACAGATGGTTGCTCAGCGTAGGTGAACGGTTCAGTGTTCAAGTGTGTGAACTAGCTGCATTTTACTTGTCAGGGTAGATATAGCCTATGAAGATATATTTGAGAGTTGATCGAGTATAAATATAATTTTCCTATGAGCTGAGACTGAGGATTTTTATTCCTCCTTATTGACTTTTTTTTTCCCTGCTATTCCTTTTCCTCTTGAAAGGTTAAACATTTTGTAGAGATGTTGAGACCCTAAGACTTTTATGGGAAATCCGAATTGATATGGATGAGTCCCAGAAGGAGTGAGAGGATGTCCCCACCTAAGACCTGTTGAACAGCCATACAGCATGTACTTGTGCTGGTCCAGTAAGAAGTGGTCCATGTAATGCAAAAACTCTTAGCACATCTAGCAATGCTGGGAGTTATCACCAGAGGAATCGAGGGCTTTGGGGCGTGAAAACTAAACTGTCTTCTTAGCGCTAAGTAAGTTACATAAGTAAATAGAAGAAAATTATATTGCTGAAAAAAAATTGCTGTCTTGGGTTTTGATTGATTTTTATTTCTTCACACATACTTGAAGAATGCAGAACTTGATTAGTTAGAATTGTTTTGCAAATTTCATTTGTCTTAAGTACTCTGCACTGAATTCCTTTAAACAAACCATGCATACTCAGAATGGGTGTTTCTTTTTCTACATTTTAGACTAGGCTGGTGCTCAAACAACATCTACAAAAAAAACTGAATAAATTGGAATTTACTCAAGGTTGCTTTTCTTTTTTCATGTTTTGTTCAAACCTAGACCCTTCAAGGTTGCTGAGGTTTGAGGGTTTTTTGTTTGTTTGGTTGGTTTGGTTTTTTTTGAAATTCTTCATCATAAACTTTTTCTGTAAAGAGATCTAACAGTCATTTACACGTATTTCACTATGATGATTTCACAACCAAAATCTTGTACTTTATTTATGTCAGTTAGGTTTGATTAAAAAATAAAGGTAATGTGGTTGGTTTTGTATCCTTATGATTTATGTCAGTTAGATTTGATTAAAAAAAAAAGGTAATGTGATGTTTGTTTTTGTATACTGACTGAATAAGTGTGACTCTTGGAGGAAGTAAGACTAATCTCCACTGTGACTGTGAAATAACATTTTACTGGAGATATTTACATTAGTGTTGTTTCTTCTACAGTTATTGAATTAGAATCATCCTGAAACTGAATCTAAAAGAAAGGGGATGCATCTAAACAGAGCTGTATAGAAATCTTGAATATCTGTAAAAGAGAGAGATAGAGTATGCTATTTATCTGTTTCAGCAGAACTCATAAATCAGCTCTAAAATAGCTTATTGGAAAAGCTAAGCCTCAGTCCAGTTTAAATATAAGTTTTCTGTTGGTTTCCACCCTGTGCTTGCCTTGAATACATAGAATACTTTTGGACTTAAAGACATTCTCCTGTGAAATAAATCAGCTTCTTGTCTTTCATTCCAACTCTGGCTGCTTCATCCTGTCTGCTATATTTATAATATATATACTTATACATATATCTGTAATAACAGAAGTATTCCAGCTTGAATTAATTGCAAAGATTTTGCAATTGCTTAGTTTTTCCTTACCTTAGTTCTATGTGCTGCATATGCTGATGAGCATGCTGATATCTATATTTAATCTATTTCATATAAAATAGAATTCTGATATCAGATACAACCCAAGAAAAGTACTTCTGAACCTGATCTCTCTTAGGTGGAGTTAATCCCAGGGGCCAAGAGAAACTCTATTAATCCCCCACCACTCATTTCTTCTCTAATTTGTGGTTTTGGGGGGCAAGGGGAGGGGTGCTGGAGACAGGTTCTCTAACTTCTGCTAATCCATGAAATTCTAGTAGGTTATTCTGTTCCTTGAGCCTCATGAAATGCTCAAATCTGTACATTAATCCTATTTGCAGGATGCTTTTACTGTGCATTTCTTTAACAATAGCGTGAATAATTTAAATCTTAATTTAAGATTAACTTCATCATAAATTATAGTGTGGAGTTTGGAAAGAAAATCACTCATTTATACAAATAATGGAAGCTAGATTTTCAGTAATGCTGATGATAATACATATTCTTATACTTGGGAATTATCAAATCTCTGTTAGTTATTAAGGCTTAGCCAGCATTAATTAACAGATCCAATGGATCTCAGCTGGAAGCATGATGCAGTGGCTTCTGAAAGGCATCTGCTGGAGTGCAGTGGGAGTGTGGGAGGCAGGGAGGGAAAGCAGGGGGACGTTTAGCTCCAAACCATTTACTTTCTGTCTGCTGTCTTCACTGTCCAATAAATGACTGCCTTTGGTCAAAAAGTAATTATTTAGCAGAGAAAAGAAAGTAAGGGGAAGAGAAAGAAAAATAGAAAGTGAGGGTCATCACTGACCAGTAGCAATACTGCCCACCGTTGTAAGTATGGTATGGGGAGAAAGAAGGTGGTGCTGGCTCTGATATTCTGCTCCACAAAAATCTTCCAGCTGGAGCAGGGAGAAATTCTCAGAGATTGTGACGGTTCAGGATTGATGCATTTCCTTTTGATTCTGCCTCTCTGCAAATGGATCGAAGCTAGCACTTCCAGCCACTATACTGCTATCTATTATTCAGACTCATATCAGATAGTTCGACTGAATCAGAAGTCCTGTTGATTTAGCAAAGTACAAAACCAACATGTGCTACAGTCCGTGACACAAAGAAGCTATGTCATCCTGAACAAAATGGGAAAAAAGCAGAGAGAAATAGAGAGAAAGGATATGGTGCACAGGCAGAGCCTTCAGGGTGATGGCCAACAAAGACTACATTGAGGAATAAAAGGTGGGCAGGAGTGAATTTAAAGGAAGGAAGAAAGTAGAGCAGAGGAACAGGGATAGCAGTGTGTATTGAGAAGAGATTGGAGATAGGGAACTAAGAATATAGGAAAAAAATGCCAGACCTTCAATTTTAATATCATTGCTCAGTAGTCTTGGAGGGAAATACGAACATATTCTTTGATTTCCATGACATAGAAGTTGAAAGGGCCACTTGAACACAAGACAAGTATTTCATGTCTGTAAACAGAACACCTCTATTTTGAAGGATCTTTCTGCATTTAACACATTAAAGTTCAATTCTTGTCTTACGTCCTGTTTCAGAAACAATGCCCTTTCTGTGGCTTTTTTGTATCATTATTACTTCACACCTTGAATACCACAATTGTTTTTCCCTTCACTGCAGTTTATTATAGCAGTGATTGTTTTGTGTTTGCTGGTGAATGTAGCATGACTGAATCCATACAGAACTTTAACAGACATCTCAGATGTTTCTTCAATTTGTCATTACATGAAGCCCTCTATTTGGTAGTCATACCCATATTTATACATAAACTTGCATAAATTTGCACCACTGTTGGGTCAGCATGTGGAAATTACTAATTTTCTTCTCTGTATTGAGGCTCAAATGATAGGAGAAATGTTTATTTTTTTACTAGCACCTTTTTTGAAAAACACTATAACATGTTTGCAGATCCTCTGAATCCTTGCTAAGTTACCTTTTGATTTATAATTTCAAATAGAATTTCGTAATGAAAGACAGTCATATGTGCCCCTCCACTAACAGACCTTAGTGAAACACATTGCCTTTTATATCCTCAGGTTTCTTGTCTCTGCCTTGGTCTGTCTCAGTACTGTTTTATTTCCTTTTAAGTTTGTGGCCAGTATGGAAAATGTTGAGATTCATCACCACTTTTTAAGGAGGAAGAATATAAAACCAAAAAACTTTACTAGTTGGCTGACAGCTGAGAGCTAACTGCTACATGAAGTTCCAAGATATTTCTAAAATAGACTTTATTTGGTTGCTTCATTTTTTTCAGGTGAGATTTTTGTGTTTGCATTAGATGTTGTGAGTCTTGCAAAAGATACAATACAAATAAATCAATATTCCCACATCATAAAATCTACATTCTTCATTTAGTTTAACAACTCTAGAGTAGATAGTTTCATCTAGTACTCATGCACACATTCACCGGCCTCTGTAGACTTAAGACTGAATTCCAGCCATCGTATTAGATGTGCCCCATTATTTTCCTATAACTGATTTTGAGATGAAAACTTTATATGACTAATCTGATGTGAAAAAATATTTTGAATAGTTGTTAGGCAGCAGAAAAAAATGAATCCTCCTTTTTTACATTTTGTGTTACAAAGAGAATAAACTCCCTTAGTGGCATTATAAAGACTTTTTCACTGCTTAAGCTAGTGTAGCTTTCTTTTGCCATTCGAAGAAGTACAAGGTGGTTATTTTGAGATTTAGAGAAATATTTTTGAGGCAACAGATTCTAACCTTTGAAAAGAACATTTATTTTTCACTGAAAAATCTAAATTAAAAAAGCCCCCAAACCCTCTTTCATACTGCTCCCACATAATTTAAGTCCATGATTGCAGGAATCTCAGTGCCAAATTCTTCTTTCTCTTTGATGTTTTTGCTAGAGATTTTAATATTTTAGTCCACATTTCTTTTCCTCACTTCTCCTTATCCCACAAAAATAGTGTTATAGAATAAAACTTCAGAGCTGTGATGCTGAAAGTTAATACCCTCATCAGCTGCTGGTCATCCTCAGATCACAGCTGAACACATATACAATACCCTTGAATGTTTTTTAACATAATAATTGGAAAAAAAGAATCTCTTGATATCCGTTTTCCTGTCTTTCCCATTTAGCAATTGTTATATATTAATTTAAAAGTGGCATATGGATGTGATAAAACCTACAGAGGAATAATCTCCCCTTCTCTCTAAAGCAGTCCCACAGAGCAAATGTATCATTCAAATCCTTGTGTCTTGCTGCATGAATAGACAAAAGGCAAATAATATTAGTTCCCACGATCAGAAGGCCCCTTCTTCATTCTCTACCATCCTTGGAAAAGCCAGTTGGCCACTGTCCTCAGTGACACAAGGAACCTGTGATAAAGTACTTGCATGAAAGGACCCAGATTTCTATATTGTAGACATGATAACCAAAGAATAAGCAAACAGCAAGCTAAAGACAGCAGCAAATTGCCTTTCAAGTTCTACTGTCTGAAATTTTGCTCTGAAAAGATTAACTGAAGTAATAAAAATATTTTTTTCCAATTGTTTTCATCTTTATGAGGTAGCTAACATCAATTGAGAGCAATACTATTTTTTCATAATATCCATCCTAGAATGGATTGAAGGCAGCAACCAAGAAGGAAAGATTTCTGGGCTGGCTTTAACCTAAGCACTAGCTAAACTAGCAATGCAGAGCCAAAAGATTTTGAGTACTGCCCTCTTCTGTCCCAAGCATTCTACAACCAGGTATTTTTTCACTCATTTGCTGTTCCTGAACAACAAAGAATGGCCAATCTTCCTGGAAGTGCAATATTTTGGGAATTGTTCACAGTGCTGTTAGGATTTGCAGAATTCATTCATGTGTGTGAAACAATCTTTTACTTGTAATTTCTGCCTCCCACAGTACCGAGGTAACTAGACCACTGTTGCTTTTTGTAAAAGAAAACTGGGCTTATAGCTTTTTTCAGGTAAACTCAAAATGAGCGTAAACAACCATTAGTAGTATTGGATTTTTTTTTATTAAAAAAAAAAAAAAGGTTTTACGTATGAATAGAAAATGCAATTACACTAACCAAGAAACACATACAGCGGGCTTCCAGTCCAAGCATAAACTGATTAGAAGGTGTATCAGCTGTGCCCTCAGTTCAGCAAGGAGTAATTAGTAGCTTCCTGAGAATTTGAGCTTCCTTTGAAACATCGGTCATTAAGTATCACTGGAGACGGTAAACTAGCCTGGGTGGCCATTGGTCTGCTCCACTGGGGGATTTCATACATTTCTTGTGCTTTGGTCAGTTCACATTATTTAAGGTTAATTGGCTATTCTGCCATTTAAAGCTATTTTGAAGCTTGCTGTTTCAGTGGACACTACTCAGATTTTGGATTTTCTGATTTAAATGTCAGTGACAGAGAAAGAATGCTGGTTTTTTTAATATTCGTTTCAGACTGTGCTTTAACTACTGCATGCAGTAGAGTCCCAATTATTGGTCCCCCTCTGAGAGATGCTCCCCTTCTCAGAAATTATTATGTCTTCAAATGCCTCATTTGTTTAATTGTCCAGATAGACAAATATATTTGGTATTGCCAGAGAGGGCAAGGTGAAAGGGCTGCACTGCGTCTGCTTAGGCAGAATAGAGAGCTGTCCGTGTAAGTCAGTTTGAGGCATCTGTTATAAAAGAATACAGAGGAAATATGTTGTTGCAACTATGAGACAATTTTTGTCCAGTTGGAGGTCAAAGTGACTTCTTCCATCTCTGCCCAGAATGGCTGCAAAGCCAGGCACAACAAGATATTTAACAAGCTTTTTCATTTTACAAGCATTTCTCCTGGACACTGATTTTCCCAAGGACCTTCCAATCATAGAATCGTCTATGTTGGAAGGGACCTGTAAGATCATCTCAGTTGCCCTCTTCTTCTCCTAGTTCTACTGCTATGAGAGAAGAGGCAGTAAATGTTCTGTTTTCCTTGCCAGAACCAGTTCTGTTTAACTGGAAGAGGAGTTGGTAGTTTGTGTCTAGAAAGCAGCATGCCTACTGTTTATTCGAGCTCAGGGAACAGGTTCATGTGGTACGAAGTGAGATAGAGCTTGCTTTTTCTCAGGTAGAAAGATGTACTAAATGACCTCCTTGCTATGACTCTCTTCTCACTTACTCATAGTGCGCAGCACACACTGTGCTTATTACTTTTGTGTAAATTCAAAGTAGGAGGTCTCTGCAGATAATCAGGATACATTCTGGAGAGTGAAAGTAAGTTCAAGCAATATCTTAGCCTTGTTTTATTTATCCAGAGTTCAGTAAATTTGCTCCCCAGCCTCTTAGCTTACAAATGGCAGAATAAGAAAACACGTTTGCTCACAGAAATGAATGTAATTATTTCTAGGTCGTCTGACTAACAGAGAAATCATGTCCAGTGATGGGAGCGGCCTCAGCTGCAGAAGTTCCTGCAGGGAGGATGGTCACTTTGCAGTGAGTTTAATAGAAGCCCACACACTGTAATCCTTGAGCACATATATGGGGCACGCCTTCATCTCTCCTTCCGCATTAAAACAGAATATCATTTAGAAGTAGCACCACTAAAGAAAATACTGGTTTCCCTTTGGTGGCATTCTTTAGTACATAAGGATGCAAAAAAAAAATTTGTCTTTCTGTCAATTTCTATCAATAAAATCTGGACTGCAGTGTGGTTGTAAGTTTTGCCTCAGCTTACATGGCCAGGAATACATCATTGCATGTCTTTATACTTAGATCTGCCATTCCTGGGCAATGAACATAAGTACTGAATTGATTATATACATTCAATTAGGCTCTTCTTTCAAGCTGTATTTTATCCAATAGATGTTTTGGGAAAGTAGCCTGCAATCAAAGCAAATTCTGGAGATGGCATCTGCAGGCAACTGGAGAGGCCTGAATAGCTCTTCAGTGTAGAAGACTGCTGTACACTGAAGTCTCTGACTAAGTGTGCTCAGGCAGGGAACTTGTCAACCAGAAGTAAAATCTAGATGCTTAGAGCTAGATATAGTGAGTGATCTGCCTGAACAAAATGAGTTTGAGAGGATGCTGAGATCTGATCATTGCTTCCTAAAAGGGAAAATGGTAATCATTTAAGGGAACCCAGCAAGGAAGGTCACTTACTAATCTCAAAATCAAATCAAATCAGAGGATGTTAAAAGATGGACAACAAAAGAAATTGACATCAGAGAATTTTTTTATTTTTTATTTAATATCATAATCCTTAGGAAGTGTACTAGAGGATGCTCTGGAAAGAAAAGTTGTTTGAACCTTGGTGCAATTGATCTGAGGAACCTTGCAGCCTATTGACTAAGGGAAGAAGTATTGCCCATATGGACAACTCAGTTATAAGGAGTTATATCAGCAGAAATTAAGATTTAAAAAAATAGACTATGAGGAGAGAGATATATTTGTCATTCTTCTGGAAGAATGTGATCTGTCTCTGCACAAAAGAGTCCAGTATTTTGTATTTTTCAAGGGGCAAAACCTATATAAATAATGAGTTTCTAAAGAAAATTAGGGATACATTATGTTTATATTTGCACGAGGACAAAACAAAAGGCACGATGTTTATTTCTCTCAGCATTATGAACTATGGCAGCAGAGGTTACATTATTAATATAAGTTTTCTCAGTTCAATACCAGATCTGAGTATGATAATAACTTACGTGATAAGTAATTCCTGTAGAACAATATCTGATCTTCAGCTTAGAGTTTATGAAAAATCTTCCAGTACAGGTCTTTTTTTTTTTTTTGCACTTGCAGACTTGGAAAGAATAAAATTAAGTCTCTAATTAAAATTATGTAAAGGTTGCACAATTTTCTGTTAACAAGATCATTTGTTGAGTGTTTTTTCCCACATCTAGTGCAGCGTTCTTCAACTTTTTGGCCCTGCTGTTCCTCAGGGAAGTACAGCAATCTATCAGGAACAAACAGCTTGTGTTTAAAGAATACAGAAATGTTTATCAGTCATTTTACAAAGGGCATAATCAATATTTATTCCAGTCACCATTAATATTCTGCAAACACAGGGCACATCATGTCCTTCTGAACCCAAGTAGATTTTCTTTGTACCAATGCAATTTTATAAACTGTTAGTTTAGCTGTCTAATTATAAAAGTAACAAATCAAGCTACGCATATGAACTAGTTTCCTGGTAAAACAAACTTTGGCCTTAGCTAGGAGGAGACAGCAAGAACAGTGAATATTTTCTGCAATAATTAACCAACTAAATACAAATCTGTGTTTCTGTAGTCAACAAACCAAACGCGACTCCTTCAGTGAAAGCCTCTCTGAAAGTCAATGTCTGGGTGTCGCAAGAATAGACAGCTTGTATAAAAAAAAACCAAAAAACATTTCACAAAAAACTGTGGCGCCTTCGATAATAGAATGTTTTTCATTTGTATTTCACTGACCTCAGAGAATGAAATTCTATTCATAAAGCAGTTTACAGAACACATTTGGGCCCCATCACTAATATTAAATTAATCACAAAATGAAATTATTTAGCTACAAAACAGTTTTGTCTTGGGTGAGGTAGATTCTGATTCTGATCTCATTTACAATGGTTTTACATCAGTTTAATTTGATTTTACTGAAGCTTATGCTGTATAAAAGAGAAGAGAACATGGATCACATTTTCTTCACGGTCATAAATTGCGCACAATTGAAAAAAGAGGAATTTCTACTCCAGGAAGAAATCCATGCAAATGTATTTTGCTAAAATTGGGCAGACTGTTTAGAGTGTGCTATTTCTATTTTTTTTTTGTAAGCTTAGCTCCAGCCAGAAAAGGTGCTAGCTTTCCAGTGCAAACAGCTCCAAATCAGTCAGGTGACTCAGTTTTTTTAAAGATTCCTAGGAGAAAAATGGGAAAAAAATAATCTAGAGAATTTCTGAAAGAGCAACATAATTAGATAATGTCACTTTGGGATATCTTTATTTGTTCAGTCCAGTATTACTCAGGTATTTATCAGTAGTCAGAATAGAAGAGCAAAGTAGAAAAGGATTCCCAGGCTGTTGCAGAGAATTTTACTAGTTGGGACCAGTTAAAATCATGTTATTTGTTATTTGCATGAGACAGAGAAGAATGGTTATGCTGTCTGTGTTGAATTGATCCTCAAGGTGTTGCCACATTTTAGCCAGGTGACTCAGGGAAGAAAAGGCTTTCAGATTACTACAGAGCTAAAAGCACCTAACCGCATTCACGTCTCTTCAATGTCTCTTCTTGACTGCATTACGAATTCTGCTCTTCACTCCCTTCCCTGCCTGTACACACATACGCCTATACACCTGGAGCATCAGCTGGCTGTGGTGCCCGTTGCCAGGTACATGGATGTCCCCTTTCCCTGCCAGCACCTTATTCACCACGATGAGTTTCTCTCCAGGAGTCAGCCTCAAATTCTCTTCTGGGTCTGGCCTGCAATCTATCTCCCATGATCAGCTTCATCTTCCTAACAGGGAGCAGAGGCCCCAGCAGGATAAATCTACCAGCATCCCCACGGTGCTCAGACTGCAGTGGTAAGGATTGTACAGCACCTTGGGTTGGTTCATAGTCTGAGTGCACTCCTGATGAATTGTGAAAAGGGGTAGTTCCTGCCGTTGTCTCGCACACACACAAGTGCTTCTGTGGTCACTGTCATGCCTATCCAAATGGCAAATATTTCCTGAACTGGCAATCACATAACAAACTTAATGTTAGACACCAATAGAAAGTGTGGAGTTTGCTGTAAGAATTCTCTGTTTAAATTAGAATTGATCTAGATTTAGAAACACTGCCTGTTCAATGAAAACATCCTTGTGTGACTCAGATCAACAACGTACAGAGCAGAAGAGAGTTTCCCTTTCTACTAAGGAAGCAGCAATAAAAAATAGCAGAGAGATTTTGATGAAAAGCAAAAGGAATCCTTCAGCTTATGAGTCGTCTCCTTTTTTGATACTCTGGAACAACATTTTTTGGGAAAAAGGGACTCTACTAAGGGATTTAGGGCTCCAGCTTGGAAACATGTTAAGGTCTTCATGAATGTGATTTTAAAACGATCAAGTATAGTTGCTGGGGTTTCTGCTTATGGGTAATTTTTGTTGTATTATCTGCACTTTTTAGGAAGCAGATGGAATGTGTAAGATCTCTAAGAATGTTGGAGAACAGGTACGAGAAACAATTCACCAAAATATAGGTGAAACTAAAAAAAAAAAAATTAAGTATCTTTAATGAAGCAGAACAGTTTTTACAGTAAGATTCTACTCTACATGAATAAGGGTAATAAAATGAGAGATTTTAAAGAATGGAAAATGGAAGAAAATTTGTCCGAAGAGGAAAATAACTTCCAACAGCTATTCAGTTGGAGGAATAACCTACAAACTCATAGTGCAGAAAGCAGCCTGGGGGATATCAGATAGCAAATTGTACCTGAGTCTGCAACGTGCTGTGCCTACAAAATAGCATTGGCTTGCAGGTTTGTGGTTTGCAAATGCAGAGGTGAGTGGTCAAAGAACAGAGCGGTAAGTCATCCTCTGTTGTCGTTCTGCCACAGGCATATGGAAACCTGGCCCTGTTTCTTGGTGCTGTGTTCCCAGAAATGTGGTGACGAATGGGAAGGAGAGCATTCAGGAAAAGAGATAGAAAATCCTGAAGAAAACAACTTATCATAAAAAATGAAAAGAAACTGAGAAATAAAACAATTTGGCAGTGAGATGCTTTGAGCACAGGTGGTGGGCATAAAAGATGGTGGCCTACAAACATTTGCTGGTTAAATTGAAGGGTAAATACTCTCATTGTACTGCATAAATATTTCTGGGGAAGGATAAACAACTCGATGGAGTGACAAATAAAGCAACACTTACCTTACAGATATCATAGGGTAAATATTTTTGAAGTGTAAATATTGCATGGAAAAATATTGTTCTGGGCTCTGCATTGAACAGTAGCTAGGACCAAATGAATTAAATAAAAACCAATTATTTGTCAGGTAAAACACTACGACATTGCAGAAATCTTGTTATAAACACCAACATATTTTGTGGAATTTTCTACACAGTCTGCTCAACAACATGTCGGCTGACTTGAATTCCATTTTGATAGAAAACCTAAGCAAAAAATCCCAGCAACACACACAGAAATCAATTCACACTTTTAATTAACAACCAACCCCCAACTTCTCTGCTACAAACTTGGAGGCTGGCAAAACCCTGACTAGTTTATGAGGTCCTGATTTTTCTCCAAGGGGTTAGTCCCCACCCCATAGAATTAAACAAGGTAACTCTGATATTGCTTCTTACCAAAACATTCTTATTCTGTCTCTAGTACTCAGTAACATTGTAAAATCCCATCATTAATGTGTCAAGACAACCCCCAAAAATGTAATGTCAAGTGAAAGCAAAAGCTGTCCTTCTTCACTTAACTGCTGGGGTGGGATACCACTCTGGAGGTCTCTGGCCCAAAGGCCCTGCCTAGAGCATAGTGAACCAAAGTGGTTGTTGGGGGCCGTGTCTGCCCAGGTGTTGAATATATCCAAAGATGGTGACAACCTTATACACTTTCTTTAAGTGAAGTGAAGCACCACTAAAATCTCCATCATATGTTAACGGTGGAAATGGATTGCTGCACCCAAACCAGTAAACCACTGCTGGTAATTCGACAATTGTGTCTCAAGTGGATATCAATGCTAAGCATCCATCTAATCTCAAACGAAATTTCAGAATTAATCCACAAGGTGGGACACCACCATCTGCAATTATGTAGTCTTATAGTGTGAAATCTTTCTTGGATCAGGTTGTGCAGCAGTCTTTCAGCTGTTATTAAGAAAAGCAAAAGTAGGGATTTGTATTGCCAAGATGTGCTTATTTCACACGTAACTCTTTCAGTACTGAAAACTCAGTTGAATACAAAAGATTCCCTGAGCGAAGAGTGGCTGAAGAAAGAGATTGCTGAAGGATATTACACTTTATAAGATATCTTTACTACTGTCCTCTTCCAGTTCCCATCCTTTCTACTAGTCTTTCTTTCAAGACTAGTCCATCATATGGCCTTGCAGTTTTTAAACACGTATGTGATATTTTTCCCTGTAAGAAAAGTCTTGCTGGACCTTTTGGAAAGGAAAATATTGTATAGCTTATCATGACAGCCAGTTCTTACCCCCTTTTTTTTCTTCACTACATAGAGGACAACGTTTACCATATTCTAACAAGTTTCTTTCCTAAATTTTCTCTTGTACCTATGTTATGGGCAAGGAGTTACACTCTGTGTTATCCATACTATTTCTTTTACTTTCTAGACTGCCTCCCCATTTCCAGCTAGTTCTTCCAGTTTACCCAGAGGCCAAAACTTTCAGATACTTTCCTGAGTTTCCACTGTTTCAGCATCTCTCAAATTCTCAAAATCATTCCTACCTTATTAAGTATGCCTAATGCTAACTGGGTGCCTAAAAATGCAGCCACATTTCTTTCCACTGGCATGTCACTATTAATGGATGCCACATCTTGTTCAAGACCTCCAGCAACTCATACAGCTCTTTCTGCTGACTCCACAATCTGCTGTTTACAGGCAATGGTTTGAAAATCACTTTGCCAGGGCAATCAAATCAATGCCATCACATGTGGTTTCTTTTCACACCCAGCCTCTCATCTTTCAGCATCCCTGCTTTTGGAGCCCATAATTTTGAATATGGGATGCAATGTGACTTTTTTTATACAAGACAGAGCAGCTGTTTGGCCCCACACTTAGTTCACCAAAGGCAACATGGAGAGGAAGTCTCCCTAACAGCAAAGAGTGGTCTCTGAAAAGTAGGAGAAAAATGCCTACCAGGACTTCTAAAGTTAAACTCAGCGATGAATTTGAAACTGTTTTAGTGTGAAGCAATCTAGTCTTGGCAAGGTGGAGGGCCTGAGGAACTATATAGGTGTTTTCCATCTGTAACATCTGTGATTCTATTATACTATGACTAATCTCACCTTTCTTTAATATTCTCTCTGGTAACCTGTTCCATGTACTTATTGCCCTTTCAGTAATGCAATTATCTAAGAATCGATGGCCATCTCGTCCATACTAAACACTGCAGTAGGATAAACTACATTATTTCTGAACCATCTGCAATAATGGATTGTGAAGTCTAGAGCTGAATATCTCCAGTCTGCATGAGTTCTGCCTCTTAATTCCATTTGTCTTATTTTCAATTAAATCACTAGAGTGTGAACAGGGGTGCTGGAGGATAGAAAGGGAAGACAGAGATTAAAGGAATATAAAAATGTTTTATGAACCAGGTGAACAGGGAATTAGAAGTGAAACAGGTAAGGGAGAGAAAATAAAATAAAGGTGAAAAAAATTAAAAATCCTCAGCACTGAAGGAACATATACTCACTGGATATTAAAAGTGGGATATAGAACTTTCATTTTGATATCTTTCAATCAAGTCCATGATATGGATGTACTGACTAAAACCCATTTAGATTTTAATTGCTATAGACTGCAAGAAATCTGCTGGTGACTTTCCAGTTTTTGCTTGACAGATGTTATATACACATCACAAACCCCACCGTCATCATAATTGGTAGCCTTGTTGAAAAGCTTCAAAGGGATGCCAAATCATGAATAGTTGTGGAGACTCAGCTGCCCAGAATGAAAATCCTTAATGCATTTTGTCATGTATAATTGTGCTAGAGAGGTGCCAGGGAAGTGGGAAGTGCTATCAATATCAAGTTAAATGCCAGCAGAAGCTAAAGGCCTGGAAAAAAAGGGCCAGATGAGACGACCTTATAAATGCTGCACAAGAGGTGGGATGGAGCCAAAAATACAGGGGGATGGAACAAGAGGGAGAGTACTTTAAACAAAAATTCTTTACCAGAAATATATTGCCACGCTATTTTAGCTTTCTCTGCTGATAAAAGGTCCCATTGTATTCCTTTCATGTATCACAGGATGAAAAACCCACCCATGGAGTGCAATTCAGATAAGTTTGAGCAGGCAAGAGAGAAAAATTTCAGGATTAAAGTCCCAGAAGGAGAAAGGAATAAAATTCTCCAAACACAAGTGGTGGCAAGGGACTGTACGATAGACATGAGCAATTTCAAGAAATGCTGATTAACATAGTGCTGTTAAACACAGAAAAAAGATTAAGAAAAAGGGAAAGGGCAGAAGGAACAGTAGCAGAAATAAAGGATAAGGCAAGAGAGAGTGAAAAGTACAGAACAGTATAACGGAAATGGAAAGAGGGAAAAGCCAACTAAAGGAAACTAAGAAAATATTTAGATTCAGTGGTTCATTTTTTTTCAGACTGTTGCCATGTACCGTTCCTGACAAGAATGTGCAAAGGTACTGCTTGCTGCTGCACCTCTCGTTGCTATGTTGTTTCTTCTTCTACATAAAAATATTATTGAATTCCTGCTCCCCCTGCTTCACAAGGACAGCACATGCTATCACCTGTGTTGCCTAATTGCTAAATGCTCTCAGAACATTAATGGGCAAGTAATGCATGTAGGAGAGCCCATTTTGTAGATTAGATTTCTTAATGGAATTTCTGGAAGCATGAGAAGTAATTAATCTCCACAGTAACATACTGTCACCTGCTGCTGGGCGGTTCAAAACTTCTTTTACCAACACAGCACTTTTTGTTTGTACGTTGTTGTGTCCATTTGCTTTCTGAATAGTGAGAGGGTAGGTGGGGTGGTTGAGAGATGTGTATCTTTTCTTTCTGTTGCTTCTGCAGGGAGAGACCCACAATTCCACACAAAATATGCATAAGTTCCTCCATAGGTCACATCAAGTGTTCAATAGCTTTTACCCCATTCTTTGCAGTTTTTTCTGGTAACTTCACCGCTGAAAGAAATTCTTTCCTCTCCAGTTTGTGACAGTCCAGTCACTACAGCCATGTAATGCCTGAAGCTTTCCCCAAAGAGAATCCAGAGATCCTTTGTTTGGCCCCAAGATAAGCAAAACCCTAACTTTGTGATCACCTGCTGAATTCAGTGAGAGGTCACAGTTATACAGGACTTCCAAAAAACAGGCCAGTAGTTTGTGCTCAGTACAAGACATATGTTGGAAAACTTTTGTGTTTCATAAATTCCTTGAAATTCCTTCAATAAGTTAAAAAGAATTCCATGATTCTTTCTGATGTTGTTCTTATCTTGCATTTGTGAAACAGTAAAATTCCCTCAGTGCTAGTATAGCTGTAGCACTTGTGGAGTTGGAGACTTTTGGCGGTTCTTGGAATTGACTGCATGTTGCATGTTGTTAGTGTATTACAGAAGTTCTGTTGTTCTTTTTAAACAGGAATACTTTTTGGCATATCTGTGTTTTCAGATGGGACAGAAGAAACGTGGAGTCAGACAGAGTTATGAATACTGAGCCAGTGTTTTTCTGGGCTTGCTTGTCTTTTTTTTTTTTTTTTTCTTTTTAAAAAAGCAAGGTGAACTTCTAAATTGCATTTTTTGCATTATCCAGCTGAAGAAGACTTTTTTTAAATATTCAAAATGGAATAAAGTTGTGACAAATAGAGTTTGGAAAACAGAGAATAAAACTTCCAAAAGATAATAAAATATTGAATATTGCACACTCTTTGGTGTGCACTGTTAGTGTGTGTACATGTTAGTTAATGCTGAGAAATAAGCTGAGGCAGGAGTCCAAAATTAATACATGGTTTAGGACAAGTTATATAGAAAAAACTCAACTTGAGCAATTATCCTGTTTTCCTATGGAGACTAAGGCTCATGAAATGATACTGTCTATCTGCATCTGCCACCACA
>VXBH01004069.1:143426-157380 GCA_013400035.1 Rynchops niger
CCACCCCCCATGTAGCTTTTGGACCATTGGCAAACTGTGACATTTGTGGTTAAAGGGAAGAGGCCTCAAGCACAGATCATTAAGCACTTAAGGACAGCATAATACTCAGGAGACAGAGCAGAGGAGAGTGACTTACACATCTCACGTACGGGAGCAGCTGCAGCAGAAGCTCCTGCCTTGATAGACAGAAGCAAATCTGCATATGAGCAAGGTTTGTGTCTTCCCGTGGGGAATCCCATAGAGGTCTCCCTGGGACACACCAAAGTCAATGAAACATAAGGTTTATCTCCACGTCAAAAAGAGATTCTTTACCCCATGGACATGTTTGCTAAAGATCCAAGATGGGTTCAGAATGGATTATAGGGGAAAAGCATCCTTTCATCTCTGCTCTTGTTTAGATTTGAGTGCAAAGTTTTGACCACTGCCATTTCAACATTACTTGGTACATAATGAGTTAATTAATAAATGAGAGCCATTTGTAAAATTAGATTTCTTTTCTTAACAGCGCTGGAGAAGCAAAGTATTTTAAAATGGGTTTATTTTTAGTTTTCAGCTTAATTTTTCCTATTTGGAAAAACATGTGCTGGCATATAATGACAAGGATAGAACTGCTGGCCTGCTAGCCTTTATTGACATGAAACCATCTTATGACAAGCTGATTTTCTTAATGAAGAAAACAGGAAAGTTCCTTGCCATTATTGTGAGAAGCGTTGTCTTGCACGGTCTGAGGTAAGCAAAGAGCAGCTTTCAGCAGAGATGCATTTAGAGACCTTTTTCTGGGTCAAGAAAAGGGAGAGATAGCCTGAGTGTGTATATTTTTGGCGGAAAAAGGAAAAGTTCACATGTGTTCTATGGTAAATTATAGGGAGGGACCCTATTGCCTGGGGGCTGAGTATATTTCTGTTGTGTTTTCTCAGTCACTCTATAGAGATCTTGGCCACTGATAGATCAATCATCAACTGTGTGAGAGATACTGCATGACTGACTTGTGCTTGGGCAATGCTCTGCCCCTTGCAGATAAAAAGCGTGTGTTATGGATGGAATAACACCTCTGCTGGGACTCCTGGCACTTGAATATGGGCTATGTGAAAGAAGCAAGCTCTTTTGTTCTTTACCTTAAAAAGGATCTGATGAAAACATCAAACCTCCCCCTCCATGATCAACATTTTTGCTAGAATTCCCCCGGTGTGCTGTGTTTGTTTTCAATAGGCCTCTGCTCTCTGCACCATTTAGGAACAATGAGTAGCCTTTCACCACTTTTTTTTTTTTTTAAAGAACAACATATACACAAATCTCACACATGTAACATCCCAAAATACAATCAATGTGCTGCATTTGAAAGTTGTTCATGTTCTAGTAGCAATGCCATTCATGCACATAGCTATTCCGTGTTGGGAGCACGCCATTATATATTGCTGACTTTATTTGGAATCTGTTGTGATACTAAGTTTTGTCTAGTAATGAGTATACCCCAGGAATAGTTTCCTTCTTGTGTTGGGTGTACTCTTTGTGACTGAGCCTTATGGCCTGGATTGACAAATATTTCTTCCAGAGAAACTGGCATCTTACACACTCTCCCAACACTGGATGCTATTTTCCTAGTCCAAATCTTTCTCAGAATGTAAATATTTTTCTGGGTCAAAGTAGTGAAATAAACCCAGAAATTATGAAAAAGGTTAGTTTTTAACCTGTTTCCCATTCTACTGCACCATACAGCCCCCCAAACTGGCATAGCTGAGCAGTACAAAGGTTGGGATGATCACCCAGGGCTTATTTAATCTGCCAAAAAGAAATGCTCATAACACTGTGGATGTGGGCTAATTTCACTGTCCTGAGAATGAAAACCAGCTTGAGCATCTTGTGATATTCAATGTTGGGGTCAAAGTAATTTCTCCCATCTTCTATCAGCTTGTACGTGGCTAAGTGGGATCCTGGACAGGGCACATCTCATCTCTGTGCTTTCATTTACCTGCCTACAATAGGGCTAATATATACACATCCCTTTTGGCGATGGTTTCCAGCTACTTTTTGTAAATAATTTTGAAGACAAAAAGCACCGTATAATTACTAAGTACATTTTCCATGAGATTCTGAAGCAAGCACTCAGATGTGTAGTCAAATATTAAGTTGTCCTCTGTGTGGAGAATGACACTGTTCAGGGGAACTGGCGTGAGCCTTTTCAAACCAGCTGGTTCACAACACAAGCTGGTCTTGTGTTATATAGCGCAAATAAGTTAGCCCTCAGACAATTAATGTGGGATGACATTAATGAGTGATGGGGAACAAGCCATTGAATGAAGCTGTTAAAACTCCCACCAGAGCTGGAGCACTTTTGTAATGTGGAAGAGAAATGGGAAAAGCTAAAACAGTGTTTCAGTCGAAGACTGTAAGTAATAACAGTCAAGAAAAAAAAAAATCAGACGGAAAAGCCAGCTTTATTTTTAATGATAGCTTGTTCTTAAGCAGCTTTCTGATAACTTGGGCAGAAGCTGTTAAATGTGAAATTGTAGTATTGACATTTGAGTACTGTGCTCTTTGTAGATATAAAATATGAGAGTGCTGTGAGCGCGTGAAAGCAAGCTGAAAGCAGCAGATCACCCACAAGGTATGCATATCCGGCAGTTTTAACTGAGCTTCTGCTAAGGGACTAGATTTTGGGAGAGTAAATATCTCTGAAGATGTCTAGGCTTTCAAGAGTTAATTCTTTATAAGAAATGAGACCTACTTAACCAAAAGAAGTCTCCAGGCCCAAACAATTTTTATCGGAGGTGGATAATGAAAGGACTTGATGGCATTCTGCTCTATAGGCCATACTCACTGTGTATCTCAGTGGAGGTAAAGGTGCCGGATTTGAGGTTATCATAGTTAATCACTATGGAAGGGAGCACGAAAACTTAGACTGAACAAAAAAACCCCATGAAAATGGCAAAAGCATTTATGTTAGAACAGTAGGTAATAAAGTGAATATGAAAAAAAAAAAAACCAAACACTTTTGGGGGCTTAAAATATGATTTAATCAAAAAAGTATTTTCCTAGAATTAAAACAATGGAACTGTTCAAGGAAAGAGACCTAAAGAACCCAACTCGTCTACAGCACAGGATTTAGGGTAGCTTCTGTTCTCATACAGTAGAGACAAAAGCAAAAGCTGTACAGAAAATAATTGTTCTGGGAATGCTAAAGAAAATCCAGCAGAGCTAGTAAGCTCTGTGTTCACTGGAGGAAAAAATTTTACATTCCTTTGCCTTAGTAAGAAAACAAACCAATGAAATATGTATATAAAAAGGAATGAATTTCCATTTCCCACAAGGTGGAGTCATTCTCAGAAAGGTAGCTGACATATTGAAAGTAATAAAGGTGGTCATATCAGCAAAGGTCCTTCCTTGTTTTACCGTAGGAATACTGTTTAGTGTTTCAAATGCATTATGGGAAAATAGCAAACCTTTATGATGGTACACAAAGATATCTTTGCAGATAGAGCTTCATCTATACATAGATAGATAGATAGACAGCGCTAACCGAGAGAGTGTGGACATAGAGAAGTATACAAGTATTTGATTTAAAAAAGCTGTCCAGATCCCTTTGAAATGTAGGCTGTGATCACGATCACCAGAGCTACAAAATAAAATCCTGTAAAAAAGTAATTAGGAGACAGCACAAGGTAGATGGCATAGCCTATTCTTCACTTCTATAAGTAAAATACTGCTAGACAGGCTGTTATTTAAAGGCCACAGGATGATGACTACTAAGATGTTGCATAAAGTTTTATTAAAAGGATATCTGAAGGATTGGGAAGTACTGAAAGACCTCAGAACAGAAAAGTGCTGTTTGGTGCTGTCACCTCCTGAAGCAGCATTAAGATGACTGCTAAGGGTCCATCACATACTCCAGAAGTCGAATAAGAATAAATTAAAAGAATCAAGGTTAGTGGCTATGAGTGGGAGAAAGCTCCTTGAAGTGAAATAAGACTAGAGCTGTGGATGCTGGAAAGGAATAAAAGTTCCACAGGGCTGAGCTAGACTGTTCCTGCATATTGACAGTTATGGATAAATTTACGTGATCCCACAAATGCTATACACTGTTACAATTACGTAAAACCAAGTTCCCATTCTAAGCTCCAAAATGTCGACTCTAAGGACTCCCAGGCAGTAACTTAGTTTCTTTCTCTCCTGTAAGACAATAATTAGAAACATCCTTTTGAGAATGTGTTTTCACATGCCAGGTAATCAAAGTTTAGTTGTGCATAGATACAGCCTTTTTTTTTCTTTCCTTTTTTTTTTAAAGAACGAATGAAAATAATTACTTTAAAGTACCCACTCATGAGAATAACTCTGCTCATCAGTCTAATTGCAAGCAGACATTGTCTTTCCATCACAATAAATTCACAATGGTTCATTAGCTTCTATAGAGGATGAAATAGATCATCTTGTTAACACTGACATTGTTTTAAATAATTGATTTCGCCATGTATGTGTTGGAATTTGCAGTATATATGTACAACAAAATTAATTAATTAATTTAAGGAAGTATTTGGAAGACAATGGGAGATAGGGGAAACAAATATTTCCTGCAGATCCCAGATCTACAGCTCAACTGAAAGCTGAGAGGTGGTTCAAACAAATATGAATTAGTATGAACATGTTAAATTATCAGCACTCACCTGAAGGGCAATGACTTGCTAAGTTGCAGTAAATCAGTTGTTGTCAGTCACAGGAAGAGATGATCTGATTTTTCCCCGTACATGAAGAAAATGTGTGTGTGAGAACAAAAATAGGGAAACTGTGCTTTTAGTATTTTCATTATCATCACAAAAACATCCTTGAAGATATAGCACTCTCTTGGCATTTATATTCTAGACAGAAATGTTCCAGCCTGAGGGAAACTGTTGTTACCTAACAGGAGGGATATGGTCATTATTTTGTTTTATCAGCTTTTCTTTCTCTCCCTTTTGCAGGGATTTAAACACACTGTGATCTCGCTGAATCCTTCAATCCATTTCCCTGGTTGAGGCTGCCAGTATACTCTGTGGATCTGATGGAAGGATTTTACCATCGACCTGGCTCTGCATGCAAATTAGAGATGCTAACTAGGGAAGGACAAGGAGAGAGGAAAAGCTACTATAGTATCTGAAAAAGAAATAGGAAGCACCTCAGCTTTGAGTCTTTTCTTTCTTACTTTATCTTTCCTATGATTAACCTGATTGACTTAACCATTTTATTATTTTTTTTTGTCTGCACCTCTGAGAAAGAAGAGTCAAGGTCATTGTTTCCAATTTATACCTTAAGACTCTAACCTTTACCATAGATATAGGATGCTAGTTTATTATTTATTTTGGAGGATAATCCCTGATAGTTGTAAACTCAAAATACAATATAGCTCACTTATGACAAAGTAAGGTTAGTTTGGGGATTCAATTTTTCCTATTACATTGCTTAAGCTCATGTATTTGATTCTGTTACTTAGCTCTATCACCTAGACTTATTGATATTTTCACATCAAGCAGGCAAAACTGCCACTCAGGTTTAAAATAAAGAAATAAAGATATTTCTCCTTCTGGCCTCATCTCCCTGCAGCTCCCTCCTGTCTTCCGGTCTGTTTTGATCCTATCTACCCCAAGGCAGCTCAACCAAAATTCACTTAGAAAATTTAGTTTCAGAATGCAGTCTTATCCCTTATGGGAAGACTGGGTGCTCTGCCATTGAAACCAAAGTTGCCTTAATGTCAAAGAGCGTGCACATGTCCTGGGCTACAGCTGCTCATGTGGCAACTGGCAAAGCTCTCTTGAGCGACTCCCTCAGCTGTTCCTACCTTATACACTCGGGTGGGACATCCACAACTCACACACTTGAGTGGTGTTACAGTGGCCTCTCTCCTGTGCTGCAGTCAAATGCCAGACACAGCTGACTGCTTTCTGCAGCCCTGGAAAGTGGCTATCCAAAGCGACTGAGACCCTTACCCCACCCCAAAACTGAATGCTGTGTCATGTGGTCAGTATGTTACTGTGCTCCGTGTAGCCAAGAGAAGGCTAGAAAGATCTTTCTGAGAAAATACACCTTTTCTTGGAGCATTAGGAGCCAGTTTTATCTCTAGGCAGCAGATCTTTACTCAAGTGAAGAAATTAATGTTCTTCTCTGTGATACCGTATGACACAAATCAAGGCACGGGACTTCAGCTGTACGTGGACAGCCCCTGCAAAATTTTCTCTGACAAGAAACCTGCTTGAGAGAGTCCTAACAGCCTCACATATCTGCACCACCCACAGAGCCAGAGCCCGCTCCAGCCATCATATGGATGGTGTAACTCTCTCCTAAAACTCTGAAGATGCCTGTACTGTTACTGCATAATAGCCTGGCCTTTCAGGATAATCCATTTCTCCTATCTCCCTCTCATGCCAGAATACAAAGCCTCTGAGGTGCATACCCTGTGAAAGGAGTGGAGAAGAGAAAATGCCCATATATACCAGTCTTAGATAAATGGTCATTACCACTCTGAAAACTATTCCCAAGTCTTTTTGCAGGGTATGGTTGTAGGATCACACAAGCAAAAAGGGCTTTTCCTGACAAAAACAAGAATGAGGCTTGTCCTCTTTAGGGATCTATTGCATTCAAGATTTCTCTGTGGTTTTCTGTTTATGAGGGATTGAAACCTTGAATAGAGTCGCCGTCTTTTTTGTCTGGGCAGGGACAACATCACATGCTAGCGCTCAGATTGAATCTTTAAAAGATGGGATCTTATAAGGGGGTATAAATATTTGCCTCTTTGCTGCTGTCCATGCCCTTGAGAGGAGCAACAGCAGCTGAGCACTGCTTTTTGTCTAGAGTGAAGCTTACACTCAAATACGGGCTCTTCATGGGAAATGAGAGCAAGACCATGCTTAACGAGGCATTTTAGGTAGGCTTCAGGCATGCCTAGGTGGGTGAGTGCATCAAAGACTGGGTCCGTGCTTTCCCACAGCAGCAGTCCAAGCATACCTACTTGCAGCGCAGGCAGCTTGTGCTTGGCTTTATGAAATACCCAGCCCTGAGGGCATTTGCTTTTAGGAAAGATCCCACATCTGGCTAACCTGTCAGATGTGCTTCTACCACAGGAACACGTGGGGCTTCTGGGCAGCCTCTGTTAACGGTCTACCTTCTGATACCATGTGTATGTAGTATTGAGCTTAAATCAGTGGAATGTAGGCATTAGTCTGTAAAGCACAAAAGATTTTCTATCCTGGTCTCCTAGGTTATAGCAACAGATGCAATACAAAAAACCCTGCCTGGTGTGCTTTATGATATGTGCATTTTCTTTCTCTCTACATGATACTTTGCTCCCAGCCAAAAAAAAAAAAAAGGTATCAAAATAGCTGAAGAAAAGCTTTTGAGGCCCTCTCAAGCCTCATCCATTGTATTCCAAACCACAGGTTCCATAATGACACCACCGTTTAATTCTGTGGAATTAATTAGCATTGGTGCTCCCAACTTCTGTTACCTCAAACCTTTCTATCCTTTAATAAAACCAACTGCAGTTCCTGTCCCTGCCACCAACATAATATCACAAGCTATTAACTGCAGCCATTAACTGCAGCTACAGAAACAATAGGGCTTTGTTCCCTTCATCTGCAGTCCACGCATTACGGACCTGGGTGAATTATAACACTGTGAAGAGATTGATAAAATTGTTGCAACTGACTTCTCAAAATATCTATGGATTTCAACATAATGGACTCCCCTGCCTCACTCCAGCCACACAGCTGCTCTGCAGCCACTCCACCTACCAGTGCACCTTTGTGTTTTTGTGGATTTCCCACCCTGTGCAATAGGATGGGAAAGAAGAGTCTTGTTTTTTGTTGGTTTTGTTGTCACTGATACACACGTGAGCTTTGGCCAAGGGAAGAGAATGACTGGATCTCTCATAATGTGAACTCAGTGACAAATGGTAAGTAGTGCAAGATCTTATCATGAAAAAACTCACGCTCAGAACAGTCTGTGGAGTATTAATTTGGAAGGTAGCAGGGGCTTGGAGTAGTGGAGGGGCCCTAGGATGATTCTGAGCTGTTACTCTCATGTCAGTCTCACTCCAAAGACATCATCCTTGATCTCCGCTACCTTTGGACAGGGAAGTACAAATGAGGCCCAAGGCACCAGCAGTGACTGGAGTCACTGAAGAACGAGGGCTTTGACAGATTAAGGATTGTTCACATTAGACCTCCAGATGGAATGGGAACCCAAGGCCTCCTTCACTACTGCAGAGGACTGTAAGGACTCTGCAGAGGAGAAAAGCAAAATGCAGTGTTCATGTATCCTTGAAGCTCCATATGGATCTGAGAGCCAGTCTCTGGGGAAAAATATTAATGATGGATGATACCGAAAAGAAATCAGAAGTATTAGTTTGACCCGGGGCACCCAGTTCTTAATCCCTAGCTCAGCTGTTGCAACATGCTTTGGAAGTCTTAATACGAAATCCAACTCTGGTGATGTACTAAACTGTCACTGAACTATGCCAAATAGTAAATCTTTAATGAGGTTATTCTTATGTTTTAAGGGATGCAGAACAGTAACCTACTTTCTGCGCTGATTAAGGGTAGGAATTGACTACTTTTCAGTGTTGCATCATTTATCAAAAATAATAAAAAATCCCTTAGCAGCTAGATGTGGAAAATTAAAGAAGTTTTGATGAATAAACTTATCTCCAATCAACTTAAGCTGTGCAAATCCTTTAGATGAGACATTGAAATGTTTTTGAGACACTAAGTTAATTTGGTGAAGTCTAGTAACAGCATCAGATTTTTCTGAACAACCTGATTTTCATGTTACAGATGTGTCAGCATAAGTATGGATGCACTAATCACTCTGGTATAATTAACTGCCTGGTGAAATGTCTCATTAGTGTGGGGAGTTACTGACGAATAATTTGTCATATTCTAATTATTCCTTTCTCAACCCCCCCTTCCTTTAAACATACATAATTATAAGCATTTAGGAAATAACTTACGTGGCGTTGAAAATCTACCTCATCATTTAGATCCTTCCAACTTTTCTGAAGAGCAATTTATGCTAAGTGCTGAGAATTAAGGTAGCTATGGAAAGAGCTGTTCTATAAGGTTGCAGCACAAGTTGCACAAGGGCCTGCATATGATCTAGAAAGTTCCCGTTTGAGAAAGGCCCCTATTGTGCTTTACTGCCCCAAGGATGAAAGCAGTGAGATATAGTATTAGGCTATGCACAGACTCTGCTCTGTCTGAAGCTTCAAGAATGTGTTAAATTCCTTCCTGACCAATTTAAAGACTGCCTGTGATATCAGCTCCCCCTTCCTGGCAAAGCTGTCCTGACTTAATAGAAACATATTTTAGAGTGACAAATTCTTCAAGCAGGTTTTCTCTAACTAGAGAAAGGAAGAGTTGACACATCCTGGAATGTGGAAAAAGTTGAGAGCGAGGTAGTTTATCTTGTATACATATGTCCAGTAAGCATTCAAGTTACATGGTAGAAGGGTTTTACAGTAAACCTTGAGATTCGTTGATCAGAGCTGAAGCTGCAGGGCTAATAAATGATGCACACTCATTGTGCTGTTTGGGAATACCAGTAAGGGCACTAGCTCTAATTGGTACATGTATCTTGATAGCACTCAGCTCCAGAGTCAAAATGTAATGAACTTCACCTGCTTGTAGTGCAGCGTGTCCGAGCGGACAGGGCATGATGTACACTGGTTCTGCTTCAGGCAGATAGTATTAAGTTGTGCCAGGAAATTGCTTCTATGCTTTCCTTTCCTCTTCTACTTTTATCCTCATTCTTAGTCTGGAAAATCTGCTGAAGTGGGGGCAGGGAGTGAACAAAAATGGCTTTGTGTTGCTGTGCTTGCTTATATCCATGATTTCTAATAGCGAGGCATTCACACACTACTACACATATAACCTTGTAACAGCTTCACTAGAATAGTAATATTCATTAACTTTCCACCTTTCAGGGCTCTTATACACTATGTGAATTGCTAGACACAAGGAATTTACAGCAGTCTTTCAGTAAAATTTGGGCCAGAAGAAGAGACAAAATTCGAGCAGTTGGTCTAACTACTTGGACAGGGTAGGGAGGCAAGTAAGGCCAGCTGACTGTGCATGGAAGGCCAACTAGTTGCTGGTCATCTGACTCTACAGAAAGCTAGTACTTGTCAGCTCTGTTGGGGAAACCGTGAACCTCAGCATCTTGGAGCAGGATTCCCTAAGGGTAAATTTTCCGTAGTCCGTCTCCCAAACAAGTGGGTGAGCTGAGGATTTGCTCCTTGTAGTCACATCGCAAATGAAGTTCAATCTACTTTCTTTCTCTATATTCTCCTTTTTAAAACAGGAAAGAAATGTCTCGGCCTTATGGTTCAAAATAAAACTAATAAACCTTGTATTTATTGTCCAAGAGAAAAATAAGCCTTCTTTTATTTAAAAGAAAAAAATGTTGGTGTTACTGTATTTTTGTAAGTCTCTTGCCTTAGGAACAACAAGGGTGACTTCAGGGTATTCATCAGATCCACCTTTTTTCCCCCAAACTGACATTCACTTCTGTCACCATTTTCAGTCTTAAAGCTGTTCAGTATGCTTCTACAATGTAAAACGCTTCTTTTGCAGTCTCACAAGTCCAGAACTCGTTATTATCACAATGACCCTGTCCTTTTAATAGCCCAAAGAGGAAGATAAAGTATTTTATTTATGAACACCCCCTTCGTAACCCTGCTGAGCATAACATCCTAAGAAAAATATGGAGCATTGCCCTCTGGCTGCTTTTTGTATTAGCCATAGTCCTAATTTTGTATTCTGGCATTGACTGAGAGTTCTGGGGTGATAATAATTCAAATCAATCTTATGAAGCAGAGAGAGTGCCTTCTGTGAGCTCCGCCAGTCTCTCAGTTGTTTCCTATTTTTTATCATCTTTCCGCACTTTCAAGTGGTTCTGTGTTTTTCAGCACCTCCCACACTCTCATAGTCAATCTAGAAATGCAGTAAGGGAAAACTCAGTGGAATGGAAGAACAGCTGGTGAAGAGCAGAAAAGTTAAAAGCCTCACCTGTTTTTCTACACATATTTAACATTTGTAAAGGAATTAAGTGCTGTGAGGCAAATGCATAGACCACGCGAGGGAAATACCTTGCAGCCCATATTCATCAAACATTCCTATCCCTGTGCTCTGAATGACATAGCTATAGATTCAGTTCCCTGGAATCATCCCTGTTTGCATTCAGCATGTTGTGGCAGTGATGGGAGAAAAGCAATTTCTGTAATATCTTCTGGGCTCTGTATAAAGCAAGCACAGTAATGCTACTAAAAGAAAGGAGCAGGACTTGGGTGGGCTTCCTGCTGAAGCTGAGACACACTGTTCTAGTGTGACTTCAGTCTCTGTATTGTTCACTTTAACCCACAGCATCTTGTTTTCCCATCATAAAATTGAAATAACAGTGCTACCCTACTTCATAGGGAGATTTTGAGGCTTATTTTTGTGGTAAAGTTTATTGAACTGGGAAATGGACAGTATAATAAAATGTCACAATGATACACCATTAGCCTCCCTGCTTCCACATCCCTCATCAAAACCTGCTATATCTCAGAAATCACCAGACTTAATGGCTAGAATGACAAATGATATTACAGTTCGGGGTTTTTTTAACATTTTTCACTGTTTTAATGAAATTCTATGGAATTGCTTAACTGAAATAGCCAAAATAACTAAAATAGTGTTAATGCAATGACCTTTATCCACCTTTCTCTCCTTTACTATTGTTTGTTTTATATCAAAGCACTCTTCCTTTTTGGCAGGGACAGTGTCTGTTTGCGCAGCATCTACAACACAGTGAATTTATAATGTGAACAATGAACTACTGGAAAAGTTTACATTGAAGTTTTTCATCATATGAAATACGTAAGGCCCCCAGTCAAGAAATAACCCCCTCTAAGACAAAAATTGAATGAATGCTGTCCCCAGAAAGGATAAATTTAAATGGAGACTTGAGAATTTTCCCAAAGGGAGGCTTAGGACCTTTCCTTTTTCCCTTGGTCTTTGGACATTTTCTTTTTTCCTTCTCCAAGAAGGAAAAATTCTGAAGTTCAGGAGTGCACAGACTTGTTTGTGTCAGGTGTCATTGTTGGCAGAGCTGGGTGGTGTTCCTGGCTGTGGCAGGCTCCAGCTGTGTTTGGGGCAGTGTATTACTGTCAAACAGCAGCTATATCCCTAGGAGCGAAACTTGTATTTAAATACAAGCTGTCGTACCTACATGAATGATTGGACAAGGTAATATGAATTGTATTATGTGGAAGGCAGATAAGGAGATCTCTATATGAAACTTTTGGCCTTAAATAGCTCAAGTAATTGATTCTTCTAATCTTTGGGAATACTTAGGATGTTACTGTAATAAATAAATAGGCAATAAGTAATTTCTTGAAGTGTCCTCATGACTGAAGTATGAGGCTTTGCCAATATACCTTAGAATAAATGGCATCCTGGTTATCATTACTGCAAGTAGTATGTTTGCTCTGAAAATTCCATATCCTAGGGTGAACCATAATGGTTTTTTTTATAGTTTCAATATGAAAGTACCTCCTCAGGTGATAGGATAACCTTTAATAGTATAATAGCTGGGAAATAAGCAACTGAAGCTTACTGGAGACTTTGAATTCTGCTTGTATCTGGCAATTTGGTACATGTCTGTATAGATGGATTTCAATTTATTTTTTGTTCGCTTTTGTATTTTGATTTGCATGCTGGAATTGTTTGTCACTCCTCCACTTAGGAAATCAAGAACATTAAAAAGATTAGAGTTTGCTGACAGCCGTGGGGAAACTTTTAAAAAACATTTAATTTAGAAGCAATCCTGCCTCTGTAGTTTTATTACCTACAGTTAGTTCCAAGTTGGTCGCTGTGGAAACAAATGTCATATCAAAACCAAAGGACTGCACTCCAGGTACAACAGATGCAACACATGTGATCCCTTGAGAAAGGCAGTGTGCTGGGAGAGGGATTCGTTTGGCAGACGACTGATGTCTGGACTCTCTAGTTTGGCCCGTTTGTGCCCAACACAGAACTAAAGACAGAGAACAAAGATGAATTTCAACAACTTTTATGCTTTCTTTTTTTTTTTTTTTTTTGCTGTGGACAGGTATTGTTTAGGACAGCTTAGAGTGTCCTTCAACACATTCTTGTCAACTCCTGACCCCTGGGAGCTGATCTGACAAAGAAGAGAGAAGTTGCTTTGGCGTTACCTCAGCCCTGCTCCCCAGGGAGATTTATCTGCATAGAAAGGATGATCAAGGAGTCAGTTTGACTAGTTTCATCCTGCTGCAGAAGTGATTCAAAGGCAACACGGGAAGAAATGGCTTTTGTCTGGGCTGAAAACCTGTTGTTTGCTTCCGCTGGGTGCTGCTCAGCTGGTAGGACTGTGATGTAGCAATTGCTTACCCCACAGAAATGAGTCAACAGAAATTATTAATTCAAATAACATAACAAATTTATCAAGTAGCTTTAGGTAGAAAAAAAAAAAAAAGGAACATTTCAAGAAAGGCAAAATCTTTCTTTCTGTTAAAAGCTTAGAATGAAATGTACTGAATTTTCATTTCAAACTAATAATTCTTTCAAAGTGCAGGTAAAAATGATAAAAAGGACATTCAACTAGAAAAAAAAGCAACACCACCCCAAAAAAAAAGCACAATAAGAATTTTGCTCGGGGTTGATAGATACATTTGAGGTTGACTTGAAATAATGTAATTTGACAGGTTTGTTTCTGCCAGTAAACGGAAAAAAAAATGTCCTATAGGAGAGCTTTAGTTCTCCTCCTCCTTTCCTGGCTTCACTAGATCCTGTTGGCAGGGCGATGTCTTTTAAACATCTTTGACTATGCCAGATGATTAAATCCTCTAAGCTGGCAATAATTTTTTTATAGTTTCTTCATACATTGCACTGAAACCCCTTCCCTGACTTTTTTTTTTCCTCTGGTCCTGTCATTA
>VXBH01004071.1:5917-26343 GCA_013400035.1 Rynchops niger
GGACAGTCAGTCCTGTGCTCTCCATTCCATCCCTCCCTCCCTCCCTGCCGTTTTAGAGACACTTTTAAGAGCCAATTTCAAGTTAATTTGTTTGTAAGCCACCTTTCATGTTTTTCTGAATATATCAAAACCACGCCTAACCCTGACAGTACCAGCCCTTGCCCAGCAGCTCCCTCCAGCTATGCCACCCCTCGGGGACCCTCCTTGTGCCCAGGGTGGGGTGGGGGGGATGGGGGAGATGCTGCAGGATTGTGCGGGGACCAGAGCATCTCTCACGCCAAGAGAGGCACAAATAACCTGGAGAAACTCCACCTGGACGTGGTGGGGAGAGGGCACAAACATCACCTGGTTTCCTTCTACCCGCCCCCCTCCACCTCCGCCTCGTGTTTTTAAAGATTTTTTTTTTATTTGTCCCACTCTTGCTGGGAAAGCGGGTCAGCAAAGGGCACGGCCTTTCACAGATGCTGCTCTGGCAGCCGTGGTGGCAGAGGATGCTCCCCTGGTGGGATTTCTGCCGATATCCAGGGTACCGAAACCCCTCCCCTGCGACGAATTTCTGCCTTCCACGCTGGCAGAGCGTCAGGACATCCAGCAGTGATTCAGACCATCACATACCACAGCAATCCGTCATCCCCGCGGAGCAGGGCAGAATGACACACGCCGGGGAGCATCTGACCAGGGGCTCTTTCTGGACCGACAAGCAGTTGGGAGTGATTCAGCGGCAGGAAACACCCAGACAAAAGACTCTCCCCACTGCAGCGCCAGAGCCAACGCTTTCCCAAACCCAAGATACAGCTTTAAAGTGGAGTTTTAGGGTGCAGCTGAACACACCGCCTCCCACTGACACTGCAGCCCCCTTTCCTTTTGTGCCCTTCGGGGAGGAAAAGGTTGTTTTCCTCCGGAGCAGAGCACAGACTACCACAAGTACCAGGTACCACGGTGCGGGGCAGCGGTGGGAGGATGCTCCTCTGGCAGCAAGCAGCCATCAGATGAACTCAGCTGCCAGGAACTGCAGCACCAGTTGCGAAATCCCAATTTTACTAAAACATAAAGGCGCTTACCGAAGGATGCACGTTCCTGACTCCGCGTTTGTCAGCCCCTGCTGAGTGATTCAAAGGAAGCCCAAGACCGTGACTAAGAAAACACGGTCAAAAGAATCAAGAGACCGCCCGCTCTGCAGAAGAGAAAGGTCAGCTCCGCTGTCCTCAGGAACACCTCTGCAGATGTCCTCAAGGGAAACGGTGGCCCCATGGCTCAAGAACGCTGACACTGGGCAGGGACCTGGCGCGGGGATTGGGGATGCTCCCAGCACAGGGGACATGTAAATGGGACAGGACATTGCTGCTGCTAGTTAAAAATCACCACCTCTGAAGTCCTGTTGTCCATTCCGGACCATAAAAACAGCTACAGTTGCAAAAATATATCCAGATATTTGTAAATACCTTCCTAAGCTACCCGGTGTACCGCTGTCAGCCTCCTTCCTCTGCAGGGCTTATTCCTTCTGTCTCTTGCTTCGCGCAATCGCACATAATTTGCCAAACTGCCTCCGAGAGCAAAAGGGAAAAGCATTTTCTTCCCTGCATCAGTAGAGAACAGAATTTTTTGAGTCCAGAAACGAGTGTACCACTATTTCTACACAAAAAAGTTCTCAGCGTAAACCAACATGGAAAGCTCAATACTTATCTTCTCCAACCGAAGATTAAAAAATAATTAGATCGTAGATCTAACTGCAGACATTTACTAGGGGTATGACAGATAGATCCTGCAGTGTTTGCCCAAGAACTTTTAACCGGATACATAACTCAACAGCTGAAAACCAAAATGAATGATTCAGTGCCAGTTTTAAAAATGAGGAACGGACTTCAGAAGCACTTAATGAAGAACCTTAAGTGCCATTTAGCCTCCACAGGCCAGCAAATGACCCGTTGTTCCTAACAAAAATGGGATGTAGCTCAGAGTACACGAGCGCTTGCCCTGAGATTACCTCTGGTTTCATTAGGCTGACAGGACTATTACAGCAGTTCCCACTGAATTAAAATCTGGGGGTGCAACAGTCTTACCACTTAAATCCCAGCCTGTGGTGGCTTTGGTGGCACGTCTCTTTATAGCCAAGTGCCAGCACAGCAGCTCACAGAGCCATGTTTTAAATTCTCTAACAAAAGGGAAGGCTGTAGGAGATGGTTCCTCATCATTCCTCCTCTGCTGCGAGCTCCTGGAAGTCGCTGTAGGGAAACCTTCAGCTCAGTAGAACTTCAGAGAACCAAACCAGGGGAAGCATGAGATGGTGCTCAGGAAGAAATCAGCATTATGGTACCACATAAACCCACGTCTCCCCAACCTGTGGAACACTGCGTGCCATCCTGCTCCGTCCTTCCACCTCGCTCCAAATGAACACACAGCAGAATCGGAAATCCTTCAAGAGTAAAGTTACTGAGAACTTCCCTACAAAGATCTACCTGGATCTGAAAATCCCAGCAAGACAAGAGACGGTGGAGGCCGCTGATGAGAAATGGCACAGAGATGCACGAGAGCAGCTGTCGGTCCCATTCCCATTCAGGGAAAGCAACAAATAAAGGCCAAGAGGATGGAAGTCCTCTTAAACCATGAAAAAAGTGTGTAAATTGCCACACAGGAAAAAAAGGTAGAGGAACTTGTGTTCAAAAGCCAACAGAAGAGTGGGAGATGTAGGCATCTTACCCCTCTTGTTATCTAGGTCCTCCATGCTTGGTCAGCACTGGAGCTATGGCAAAAGGCTGAAGGAAGATCTAGTCTGACAAAAATACTTTCAAATCTGGCAGAGAATTTTCCTGTAAATATACAAAGTTCATGAGTCTTGAGTAGGCAAAACTATACTGGTAGGAAAGCATCATCTGGGGTGATATTGCATTTTAGCCACGTATGCAGATAAAGATACTGCTCTTTAAAAGAGGAACAATCATCAGTGAAGAGAAATCAAAGGGGTCTAAATGGTATTTCACTGCCTTCTTTAAGTGTATGGTTCCCTACGTCCACTGAAGCCCTCTCCTTATTTAAAGGTCGATAACCTGCCAACAGCTCACCCACCTATAAAGCTCGACAGCATTACCAAGAGTTTATTGCAAGTCTTGCTCCACACGTAGGCTGCTGCTGAACGAGGTGTCGCGCTCCTACAATCCGCACGCAGACTCCTCCACGCCCTGCGTTTACACACCTGAAGGTATTACATTGAGAGACCAACCACCCAGCAACACAGGATTAGGGTAAACTTTACTTCTGGGCTTTAACCATTATTCCAGAATACACAAGCATTGTAGTCTCTTTTCAACCCGTAACTTATACTTGGCAAAGTAAGTAGGAAAAGAAAAACCCAACTTGTTTTGTTTTTTTTTTTTTTTTTTACTTTTTGAAAGCATTTTACACAGGTTTTGATCTTCAGAATACCTTGGAATCAGTAGAAAAAACTAACTGAACAGTTTGTCTTTACAATAGAAACCTTTCAGGAGTCAAAATTGAGACTAAAAAAATACATGCAAAACATACTCCTTTCAAAACACAACTTGAAACAAAGCACCAAACTACACAAATATGCAGAATGAAACAGCATTGAACATCACAGAAGTAGTCTTCATAAAAGGTGTAAAAGTCACCTATTCACTAGGCACTGTTCACTTGTTTAAACAGAAGAGACAATAAAAATATTGTCCACAAACTTGCAATTTCAACTCAAAGGCTGTAGGCTAGGAATTCCTCTACGTGTCATGCTTTAATAGCGACCTGAAAAAAAAAAAAAAAAAAAGCTGTTAGGCTTCCAAGGATTGATATATTTTAAAGAAATTTGTCTAAATTCACTGCCATCCGTCAACTCTGTATGGAATTCAAGAGCCATATGGCTTGTCTATGACCACATCCAGCCCGTATGTTCCTTTGGATAGAAAAACCCCAATTCCCGTCCTGCCCAGGGCTGGCATTTCCACGCACAAGGAAAATCCAGAGTGCAACTTTTCCCTGTCTACCAGTAACAGCAGTTACGCTTGTTTTCATTTGGACACAAAATGAGAACACAACCTCTTCACTCACTCTGTATCCCTCACATCGGGAAATACGCTGAGAATGCTATTGCGTTTTATTAACCTTCTGCCATCAAAATGCAGCTTGATCTTCCACGAAAATAGGCAAGTCAGAAAAAAAAAAAAAAAAAGGCATTATTCGGACCTCAGATGAAGTTAACCTCCTCTTTGGCAAGTTATGGTGGGAAATTTAGTTTCAGCGTCAGAAGGTGCGAGGCTTGGGAATTCGGCCCTGCCGTCCTAGAGGTAACCAAACTGTCGGCCTACTACAAACTCCTCTTTTGACAGGGTTTCAGAGAAAGAAATGGTACCTCAAGCATATCACCTAGTTTATTTTTTTTGCAAGCTAAATATTTGCTCTGTCCTCAAGGTTACCAGTTGCTCAACAGAACATTAAAGGGCACTGTAGTTAGAAAAAAAAAAAAACAAAACCACCACACTGAAGTTGAACAGTCTTTAAGGACACAAAACCTCAAAAGAAGTTCAGGCAAAGCAGAAATCTGCTTTCGATATGCGAGCTCTATGGCTACTTACGAGGTGAATAGGATCGGGACCTGGATCGAGATCTGTAGCCCCCTCGGCTGTAGTATGGGGATGGTGATCTCCTCCTGTGGAAGAGGGCAACAGAGACAGCCCCTTTGTTAAAGCCTGTGGCAGAGGAGTGGCAGCAGTTTTATGCTGATACCTCTAACCCAATCCTGGTATCAAGAGCGTACTTGGGAAAGCTAACGAGCACGTAACTAACTCATCAACACCTCTACTAGATAAGAAAGCAAAAATTTGAATTTTCTTAATACTCTTTTTGTTACCGGGCCAGAGTAATATTACTTTGGACTAATAAAACAAATATAAGCTCTCTTGCATTCACGAGTTGACTACCTAGGACTTCAGTGTTTCAAGCCGAGAGCATCCCAAACAAGCAGCCTAAGCCAAATCACACCTTAACTTCGAATCTAAATTATTTTTTTCCCCCAAGAGGAAGCGTTGATTTGCATAGCAGTCACTGCTACCACCAACCCCACCCCAAGCCCCTCCGATCCAGGCACTCTCAAGTTTTGCGTTTCCTTGCCTAATTCCACTAATCTCCTAATAAATAAAAAAATATATCTCCATATATTCAGGACATTAACTTCTTGGCATAAATACAAGTATTTCCTGTGCACAGCTGCACTAACCCATCCCTATACTAACCTCACCCCTTTTACATGGCACTGAGGGAGCCTTTGAAATGAACTGCGCTGCCCACGGAGGAGCTCAGGTGCTCAGCATCCACCCAGTTTCTGTCAGTGTGTTTAAAGATACCCTAGGTACGATTCATACAACACTCAAAACAGTATCTTCTGTAAGATTATTTCCACTGTTGACCGGCCACTGAAAGCTTTCCTGTCATACCTGTAAAACTGATCCCTGTCTTGAACAGCTCTCCATCCTCCTCCTCCGCCGCCGCCACCTCCTCTGCAAATGCAAAAGCAGAGCGGCTTTTGAAAATTTTAAAACTAAACAAAAAGTTAATTGTACAAGTAAAATGCATCATCAAGTACAGGAAAATGACGTGAAGACAAAGACACATTGGTTCCTACACTGGATAATGCTCAATTACTTCATTCCCATCATTTTTATGTATTCCTGGAATGAGCTGGCTAAACTTGGTGTTAAGGAGCAGTTAAAGAGCACTCACGTTCCAGCTGACTAATATTCTATTTTACGATGTCATACTCTCCAACGAGCAGCATTTTAAGATCATTACACAGCCCCGGCTTCTCAGACTTTATCTGTTCTCAGATGCTTACCTACTTGAGGCAAGCAACTTTTTTTTTTTTTTTTTTTAAACATAGCAAGATCAATTCACCGTCCTGAAGAAAAAATTGATTCCGAGGTGGAAGCAGGGAGCAAACCCCACACACTCACATTTTAACACTTCACAAGCTTGTTTAAAGAAGGACATTTAAGAACTGAGGTGGTACTTATATAGAAGCTGTGTAGATCAACAATACATTATAATATTTAACAATATTAAATGGTTGGGCTGGTACTTCTACAGATTTAGATACGGTAAAGCATTACCGGGAGGAGACTAAATCGAGTTTGGATTATGGAACAGTCGCTGCCACGGATGCCTCACAGCAGCCCAAAAAGGCTGTAAATCATATGAAAGACAAAGAATCCCCAAACACTGCACCACGCTTTGAATCAGCAGGCCTTTTTTGTTTTGTTTTGGTTTTGTTTTAAATAAAAGTCTCCATTTGGTAGATAGCCACTGTGCAAATTCATTTTTTTTTTAACGTTATTCTCCAGTTTACAGATACTTTTCCAGCCAAAAGCAAGCATCCCACAGCAATGAAGAGAAATTAAAGAGTTTTAACATTGCAATTCCCATCTGAAATCACATTTCCCTTAAGGCTTCACTGCACACAGGGCAAGGAAGGCAAAGTAATTGACAGCAATTGATTTGCTAGGGTAGACTGCTAGTATGCAATGCTCTACTGCATCTTTAACCATTCTAACTTTCCCTTCCTCAAGGAAGCGCTCCCGCCATACGGAACGCTATTCTTCTCTCTCCCTCCAGCGACCAATATACCACCATACTTTTAAAGTAGCCACACAAACCATTTGTGGCTTACTTTCACTCTCTCAGTATCTGCTATGAAGACATTATAAAGGTTCTGCAGTGAGCTTTAAAACATTGGGGTGTGGGCGTCCTCGTCTGTGTCCCATCCCCCCCCCCCCCCCTTTTTTTTTAAGATAGGAAACATAAATCAGCCTTGCTGAGTGGTCAATATTCTGCGTACTTCCACCCTAAAACCGTAGTTCACAACAGACACAGGATGGGAGAGCAGGGAGGAAGGTCAGAACATCTCCCAGCACATGACTGCTGCACAGAGCTGGCGGGAAGCACGGCCAGGAATTCCGATATGTTACACTCAGACTAGTGCACTGCCTAAAGCAGGCAGGCTCACGCCCCCTACTAGTCACTATCACTCTACAACTATTCTCACTGACACACACCTAGAACTGGCGTAATTACAGCTTCCGATAACATTTTACAAACATCTGAGCCACTGCTCACTATCAGGCAAGAAAGAGGTAACGCTTCAAGCAGTAAAGGCTTAAGGTCAGACCATAATCTAAACAAGGACTAAACTACATTTTAAGAACACACAAGCAACAGATTTCAAGGACCACCAGTACATCCTGACTGACCCTTTGCGAAAGAATAAGGGAATCTGTACTACGAAGAAGTGCAAGACAGACCAATAGTGTAAAACCCTTCCCAAACACTGCATTAGCCCCACATCTTTTGCTGGTACTTAGGTGCCTTTGACATTTTGTTTACATCAGAACCCCATACAAAGACACGGAAATTGGGAGAAACAAGCCAGAAGCACCACTAACAGACTGCTTAGCAGGCTCTGTTCAAAGTCTTTTCTGTTCCCCAACACTTTGGCAAGCTGCTTCAGTTAATTTACCCACTAGACTTTGGTTAATTACTTTCAGTACAGATGATGAGCGAGATGTACATCTGATGAGTACAGATCTCACAGCGAGATGAGGCTGTTAACTATCCCAAGCAAGGTTGTGTAACTTGTACCTGAAACAAACTGGAAGTCTGGTCAAGGAGCCACCTACAAGCACTGGCAAAGTGAAACCCAACACGTCCTGGTTCTTATATGCCCAGTATCAACTTCAGATTTTAGCTGCTACAGCTCTCCAGAACATTCAAAGCCACTGATGTTTCAAGAAAATGGACCGTTGGAGGCAGTGAACTACCCTAATGACCGCTTCCCAGAAACGCGAGCGGAACGCTTCTAAACATGTGTTCAACTGTGATGGCATGGAGCGCCTCGATCCTCTCTCTGTCCACAGCAGCATTTAAGCACTGGGCAAGCAAGGCACCTGTTTAAGTGACAACCGCAAGGCAGGGAGGGGAGAAACAGATTGGAAGCAACCCCAACAGGTGGGGCCGGAATAAAGAGTGGCTGAAAGTAGTAGGAGGGGACAGGAGGAGACAGCTGCCCTCAGTCGCTGCCAATGACCATACAGTTACCGATGTCAGTGTAAAGACTGTATTTTCTTCTATACCTAGAAAGCAACAGAAGAGTACACTGAAAGCTAAGATCACAGAATTTATTATGTCTTTTGTCTTTGAGCTGTAATGTGATAATGCAATTTGAATTAATCTATTTCCATGAATACATGGTTGCCATCAGGGAACAATCATAAATCCACCCACTGCTGATGCATTTAAGCTTTGCAAACTACTTGGGAAGAACAACTATAGAATCCGGCAACTACAGGAACTTTTTGGTAATTGCAGACAGAAGAAATGAACTGTTATCTTTGTGCGCAAGTTAATAGTGTCCCAGAAATTGCGAGGATTTCACAGGGGACAAGTCTTGTTGTCAGTCTTAATGGAAAATGCCAAAGACAAACTTGCTCCATCTCCAAAACCAATTACATACCAACTATGTTTGACAGATTTTCTATCAACTTTACTAGCCCTCTGACAACATATACTGCCACCTGAATGTTCACCTCTTTCAGCTAACCACTATGCTGGCGAACACACAAGTTCAGACTGAAGACAGTCTGAAATAGGAGGTGTTGAGTCCTTCAAGTAAAACACACACGTCCAACCTGACAGAGTATGTTAAAAAAGATTTTTTTTTTTTTTTTTTTTACACAAAAGCCAAATACAGAAAAGGTAACGTTCCAACCCCAAATTCCTTATTTTTTGCAAGATTTGAGATGCCGTAATTATTAATAGGGGATAGTGGCGACCACTGAAATTTCCCACTTTTAGTCTATTACACTGCACTCAAAATCTAAGTTGGCACTATAATACCAACTCACATATTAGATCTGCATCCATACTCCCACCATTTCAATGCTAATAGATGAACCAACAAAAGATTCTTTTAAAATAAGGGTATGGAGAACATACTTTGTTTTTCAAAACTTAATGCAGATTTAAAAAAAAAAAAAAGAAACAAACCCCAACCAACGTTATGGACTAACTCATGCCACAGGTTAAATACCACAAAGCATTTCTCAGTCTGACCAATTTGATTTGTACCGAGCGGTCAGTTTGGTAAGGACTTCACAGTAATTTTCCACCATGACAGCGAGTGCAGAACTATTTTGGCATACCTATGTAGGACGAACTGCTTAACGCTTAGACAAGAAGTAGAAATGTAGATGAGAAAGCACAGTTTAAAAAGCAGTAGAGTATTACAAATTTTGCCTCACCTGTACGATCTGCTGTAATAGTCACGATCATCATACCCTCTGTCATACCCTCTGTCATAGTAATCTCGTCGTCGTGAGCTGCCACTAAAAATAGTGAGAGAATTAAATTTCCTAAAATATAAAGCGTTCGTATTGTTTGCAGTGCTCTTCAGTAGGCACACAATCAGTCAAGTACACACCATTTTAACTGGGTTATATTATTACCTCGTTTCCTCACAGTTGAAGTGATTGTGAGCACTCCTAGTTTCCCATCAGTGCAGATGGGAACAGAACTACTTAAATAATTGCTTTTTAAAACGCTTGAACTTTAAGACAGCTACTTTTCTCCTTGGTCTGAAAGCTCTGAACGTTTTGATATCACACGCACATGAGAAATCCCATTCTGTGACAACTTTTAACGCTCAGAAAGCTGCTTTGGGAAGAACTTTCCCATTAAAAAAAATAACCTGCAGTCTCAACACAACATCGACTGCATAACCACCAGTACCTTATCTCAAAGTCTTGGGAAAACAATTGGGAAATGACCTGGGAAACCAATTTACACTCTTGGCAACTTTAAGTAAAGCGTACTCTGTGGATAGGGCAAACTGCGCCACACAGCTGGTCAAGCCATATTTGTTAATTCATACTTGAAAACCTGAGCTTGCAAAAGACATTAATATTTGAAGGTACAGAGGACAACAACCTAAAATAATTTAGAAACTGTCAAAAAAATCTTACTGTAGGCTCATATAAGTGTTTAGATAGATCATGTCTGGGCTGCATAACTAAGGAACCCAGGTTTCTGCTCACTGTAATCCAGGCTGACCCTAGATCAGTCACTGACAAGTGCTGTATAAATTAACTCCTATCCAAAGAGCTGGAAAGGCTAGGTATTATTACTGGTGGCTGTCCACATGTAGTCTTTTTTTTTATTATTTATTTAAACTTCTTAAGAGCCTCCTTTATCAGTTGAGGTTTTTAGTTTTCAGAAGCCTTGCCAGACAAACACATCAGTGTTAGCACAGCTCTTGATAAGGAGAAGAAAAAAACCACGGAGAATCAGGTCTCTTAGAAGGGATATGGAACAGTTTTTAACTAAACATAATATAATTAATCCTATCCCATACTGGTTTGGGAAAAAAAAACAACCCACACAGGTAACTTACTAAGTGGGTCTTCCCATATAGATTCCAGGGGTAGGTGTGTGAGGTCTTTTGGTTATGGAGAAGTCTACCCGGATCCTTCTTCCATCCAGCTCCATTCCATTGGCACGTTCCTTTGCCTGAACAGAGTGATAAAAATACAGTTAGCTGTAAATATGAAATTTTTTACCGACACAAGTCTCTAACCACCGCTTCAAGTATTAAGAGAAGTCCTAAAATGGCTCAGTTAGGATGCACGTCTAAGTTTCACTTATACATAATACCAAAAATAAACTGTAAGACATTCTAGACCAGCTGGATATAAGCTTCAGTAACCACCTAAAATGTGACTTACATTGCATAAAAAGCCTGAAAGGATCATAATTTAACAATTGCTTCGGTACCTCTATTACAAGCACTTTCAAAGGTTCCTCTTAATCATGTTAATGTAGGGACGTGTAACTACTCCAGCATATAACACAAAGCAAAGTATTTAAATGTTAACAAGAGAACACTTTTTTTTTCCTCCAATACGTCCTCAAACCTACTATAACCTTGAATATAATAATATCTGAGTCATAACTAAATCTGAAGTAAAAACCCAAAACCATTGGGATTTTTCTGCCAAGTAGCAGGACCAACATCCAAAACTCCAATCTACCATGGAATCCTTCATGCCAAATTTGGGAAAGACAACACTAGAGACTTTAAGTAGTGGAACGTATACAGAACATAAACCTAATTACAGGCCCCCCACACAAAGCTCTCCAAGAGCTGACCTCACCGTAGAATTCTATACAAGTATAGAATTCCCTTGTTCATTCTGTAGCACTTTGTAAGCAAAAATCTTGTATTTGTTATATGGTATTGACACCGCTTCAATTTACTGAGTCCCTAAGGGTTTCCCATAGACGTGCGCAGGCACCAAGAAGCCATGTACAGCCTGGCCTTTTGTTTTCAGAAAAGATTCCCCCTGCCCCTTTCAGATTGAAGGACTAGAAGCCAGCAGAATGCATGACAGCGCTCTTACAGAGAGATCTGTTTCACACTGAACATGCCTGTTATTAAATACAAGATCACATATGGAGTTAGGAAAGAACGCTCGCCTCTCAATTAAAACACAGCCCATGCTTCTACTTTCTTTTCCTTGCTGGTATAGTTTGCATTATGGCTAGCCCGAAGTTTGCTTTTGTGAAATTGCAACAGCTCAGCCTGCACAGGGAGTGGTATTCATGGACCTCTAGTACACAGTAGCTATCTTCTGAACTAAGACACTGACATTTATTATAAGATGCCAAGCATTAACTTAGCCCCTGAGGAGGCAGGGAAGAGAAGATACTGTGAACTAGCTTGCATTATGGTTATTTCATATAGCCACAAGGAATTAAATTTAAAGGTTCCTATAGCATTTTAAAGGTCAATCAGTGAGCTTTCTCAGGCTATATCCCGTTACAGCATATATATCCCAGCAACTGCAAACACACCGTACATTCTGTAACCCAACCTACTTCCTTAGCATCCTCAACATTTTCGAAGTACACAAACGCGAATCCTCTTGAACGCCGAGACTGCTGATCATATACAATGGAAACATCAGCAATTGGGCCATACTTGGAGAAAACTTCTCTCAGGTCTCTTTCTGTGGTATACAGACTCAATCCAAACACGCCAAGACAACAATTTGGGTCAGGATTTGCCTGCAGGATGGGACAGAGAGATAAAATATTAGAATAAAATTGCTTGTATTTGCAGTTATTTCACAAGTTGTGACTGTCAGAGCTTCAAGACAAAACAACAAAAATATACTACTGAGGTTCAGGCTGGGTTAACTTGCTAAGACTCTATTACAATCAAACCTACGGATACATGAGCCTCCTTTCACAAAAATACTTTGCATTTCTCAGGGTACTGTACAAACTACAGTTACAGCACGTAACAGGTACCATATACTGGTGAACGCGGAGGATATAAACACACACAGAGGCCTGGATCATGTCTTCATGTATGTTAGTTACCACTTTCCCCCCCTATTTTAACACGAACCAAATTGCGCTCAGCCACCTAAGCCTGCAAAGCAAGCTGGTTTGCAGGCTCATTTAATACAAAGACACCGTCAAAAGAGCGTTTAATGAAATATTTTAGTTTTCCAGGCTTTCTAATAAAAAAATAAAAAACGCTTCTCTCTCCTAATTCTACCCCCATCCTTCACTGTATACATTCGGTCATTTAATATAGCAGGTATGTTGACAACAGACTGCACTCGCAACACTTCTAAAGGCATCTGTTAAAAACCAAACAGACAAACAAACAAGACACCCCACCCCACAATCCTAAGCAAACTCATGGAGATCTATGGCTTATCAAAAGCCACGTGACAATTAACCTCAACTCTATCTTTTAAATAGACCTGAGCAGGAAGGAGAATGTTTTTGTGGAAAACCCCAATGAATCGATTCAGTGATCTTAGGATGTATTCAGGATTACGTACGAGTCATCCTCTTCTCTAACAGACGTACCCTGTTTCCAATATGACGTCTCCGAGTAGACATGGGTGAATGGCTGTGACTGTGCCGTCGCCGATAATCCCGACTGTAAGACCTACTTCTGGATCTCCTATGAGAGCGGGAACGAGAACGTGATCTTGTGTAGTGTCTACGGGAACTCCTCCTTGATCTAGATCTGAGGAAGAAAAAAAAAAAAGGTACAGCGTTTGCTTTGTTTGTTTTTTTTTTAACCCTTCAAAAATATGTCGGAGATTCACAAACAAAAAGCCCAAATAACCATTTTCTTAAAACCTGCAGTACCGTATGATTCAGCTATAATCAATTTAGTCACTATTCTCAAGGACTGCGTGCTAAATCTTTACGTTCAGATTACTGCACATGCTCCCAGAGCATTCCTACTGCAGAACAGGCACCTCAACTTCACTTTCAGTTAGCTTTTAACTCATAGAATCACAGAACGTGTTGGGTTGGAAGGGACCTGCAAAGGCCAATCTAGTCCAGCCCCCCTGCAGTGAGCAGGGACATCTCTAACTAGATCAGGTTGGTCAGAGCCTCATCCAGCCTGGCCTTGGATGTCTCCAGGGATGGGGCCTCCACCACCGCTCTGGGCAACCTGGGCCAGTGTCTCACCACCCTCAGCGTAAAGAACTTCTTCCTAATTCCCCAATAGCTTTTAACTTCCTCTAACAAGGCTACCTTGGTTTGACACAGTATACAGCATTAAAGTAAAAATAGCTGGGGTGGCTTGCTTTTAACAGCTTAACAGAAAAAGGGAACAGGAGTAAATATGAATTAACATAAAGCATGCACGATTGCAGAGATGCACGCTTCTGCTTATTCTAGCATTCAGAACAGCACTGCTTTCAGTGCCACCAAAAAGCAAATATGCTTTTTACACAGTGCATAATTACAAGCACAGAAGTCTGGCAAATGCCTCTGAAACAGAGCTGAACATAACCGAAGAAATCAAGCTGTAGGAGGCTTATTTGCCTTCTGGTATTTCAACGGTTATTTAACATTAGTGTTCACAAACGTTTACATGTTCACACTTCAAGTGTATTTAGGCCAAGGTGTAACTGCTCATGAATTTCATCCCAGTTCCAGAAACGTTTTCTGACAGCACTAAGTCTGTGAAGGTGAGGTCCTGAAACACTTCAATTCTTTCTACTAAACCCTCAGCCCTCCCAACACAGACAATCTTAGTTGTAAAGCCGGGCTGGCACTTAAACTGCAATATTACACCTGAGCCTGGCCTGCTGCTGGCAGTCACTGAGTAATCTGCATTCTGCACAACTACAAAGAAAATTGCTGCAAGGCTAACAAGTGCCTTGAACGGTTTAATATTCAAAGGCTCTTAGTCATAAATTGTTAATCCTCGGACTCCTGTTTGTGTCTTCAACGTCCTTCCTCTAGTCTGTGTAAGCCCAGTAGGGAGCACTGACCGAGACCATACGCTACCATCGTTGCACAACCGTGTTTCACATTGACATCACCACTACGCTGGTATGAATGAAGCTCTTAACCTGAACCTGGTTTTACTCCTGAGCATTTAACAGCTTCTTCCACAGTTGGGATTTCTCACTAAGTGACACCAGACAGCCAAACTGCACAATATACACTCCATACATTACAGGCCTCCTTAGAAAAATGCCTTCAACCTCATTAGAAGTGAGCCCGATAAGTTCTGTCTTCCTCAACTTGAAGCACATATAGATGTCTAGGAGAAATTACTTCAGCGTGTCCCATTACACCACTTCTGACTATGTTATTTATAAAGAATAAATTATTTTTGGCAACAGAAAGTAAAAAAAAAAANGAGAAATTCCCTGAGGCGGGGAAGACAGTAAAGAAATAAATAATAATGAAAAAAAAAGAAGTTCAATACATGCATACAGCTCCATTTCAGCCACTGACATAGGGAAAAACCAAACTTAAGGCAAAGATAGAACGGATGTTCCAGGCTACAGAATGCACCCATTACACTGAACAAAAGCTGGACACTTCTAAACCAGGCAATCTATTACATGAAAGAACAAGGCTTATTTTAAATAGGCACTGCTTATATTGCTGCCTTAAGTGTCACACTGCCATTATTCTTTGCTGCAAAGCCATCACAGCTGAAAATCCTATTCCTTCGTTAAGAACTGTTTAGACTTCACAGAGTCTGCCAAAGATGGCTTGCTATGCTGCTGATGAAAACATCAATAAAAGGAGATTTTAAAATCAAGTATATCCACACCCCAACTGATAAATACACCACGACACAGATTTGTTCCCAAATCAAAGTTTAATTTATAAAGCTGGTAATGCAAAAATACATTTGCAAGAGAAACTATCGAGAGATATGAAAGTTCTCACAAGGTTATTGCTCTGGTGAGAGCCAGAGTTAGAAGACCTGCTCGTGATCACATCCAAACATGTGATGGCACTGAAAACAGACATTAAGTAATGTTGCTTCTAAGTGTGCCTTGACACAACTCTGCCCAACTCTGCAATACACTTCCAGTATTTCCAGTCTTAGGCATTTTCAAGACAGCTGTTAAATGCTCAGGAAGCCATGGTAGTCATAATCTTCTACTTTTGATCCGCAAGAAGTAAAAAGTCAGTTGCCAGGGTATTATTTAAAGGGTGATTTCTTGTAAAAATGATTTGCCAGGTTTCTCATAAATTCCAGATCTTGTATTTGATTCTTTCAGCATCTTACAGAATTTTTGATGGCATTCTTACATAACACTATATTATCCAGCAAGTGAGAAACGTGCGCATTGAAAGTATGGAACCCCTCGGGGTTATGGACAAGGTGCAACAGGACATGCTGGGATGGGTCCTGACTCGCTGGTTATTTTAAAATTAAAAGGTTTCCCAAAAGCGCATGCAGTCTCCATCCTTTAAGATTTTTAAAACACAACTGAATAAAGCCCTGAGACCATGGTTTGAGCCCAGAGCTGACTCTGCTTTAAGCAGGGTTTTGGACTGGACCCTTCCTGAGTTATCCTATGCATCCCTTACTGCTAGCAATTCTGGAGGTCACTCCAATCACAGAACTCTGTAGGGCGATATTACTCCATGAAATATTTATTCATTTATTTTGACATATTGTTCTTGCACTACAGGGACTGACAAGTCCATGATTTGAGACTTATGCCTGTAGCTCACAGAAAAAACAAGTGCAATCCTCTGCTGTCAAAATTTCCCAAGTATTTTCCTTCTCACAAAAAGCCTTTCAAACAGATCACCTTGATCTGGCAAGGAGACCTAAACACAGTATTTGACAGCTTTTCCCAACATGGACAATTGCTAACAGCGCAATATCTTCCAGAGTTGTCATCCCTCCCTCCAGCCTAATTCATTTCTTATACACATAAAAAGTATATTGTGAACAGCTCAACTGGAAGCTCCACTGCTGAAAGCCACTTTTTTAACCTGAGTGTTTAAAAATGAGTAAAGGAACTATCAATACATTTATTTCTGTAGTCAGCACTCAATTATCTAAACTCTTAAGAAAACGACATAATTTACAGGTTTTGTTCCCTCTCTATTCATTCTGTATTAAAAATGTACCTCTTACATGACACACCTGGTAAAGCCAATGTAAAGTGGCTACCAGTGACGCTTATCATCTTATTTTTAGACTAGCAGCATATTTTATGCCTCAGCTTGTTTAGCAGATGGGCCTAAGGATAGGTAATACAGTGGAAAAGGCATTTTCATAGTGTACATTTGCGTTGCCACGTAACAAATGCAAAATAAGCAAGCTACTTTCTCCACAGCTTTTTTTTTGAGAGCTTGGAAAGCTTTCTAATCTTCAAAGCCTTCCAGCCCGTTAATTTTCAAATTGAATTAATATGTATTTTAAAAGTCAGGCAGATGTCTTGAAATTCATATTTATCTCTATTGTTTCTTTTTCATGGGCTATACCGTTAACTAATCCAGAAACATCACTGCTTCCATTAATGTGACCTAAAATGGAAAATCTGCTGCTGCACGTATTTCTTTGCACAGAAAAACTAAGATTTAGAATTCCTAATGCTTCACGCTCAGAAACTAGCCATTATTTTAAGACTTAAAAGGCAGGCCACTTCCAAGCTGTGTCAAGACACAAGCCTACATAGCCAAATACCTCTTAGAAAAAGCTGCAAGAAGATTTGACTTGATAGTTTAGCTTTTCAAATCCTCAAACCACGCATGCCCCTTTGCGATCACTGCGCACAGATCACCAGTTATCTCTGGAAACAACTGGGATAAACTGGACTTTCCGTTCCCCTCTGACATAACCATCTGACTTGCAAAGAGGAGGAAGAGGTAAAAGAAGTAAACTCACCTGGATTCAGACCTGGATCTAGATTTTGACCTGGAACGCCTGGAATCCTCCTTAGATCGAGATCTTGCAGGGGTGTGCCTCCCCGACTTGCCAGACCCATGAGCACTTCCGCTTCTGGAAGCAGAACGGGATTCCTGCACGCAGATATTGAAAGCCTAATTTGTACACAATTTCTCGTTTACCTAAGGTCTGTAAACAAGCTCCAGTGAAATAAATGGTAAAAATTCATATCTATGTGTCCGGGCAGTTGGCATTAGAACTGCCTAGATTTTTAAGAATTTTTTTTTTTTATTTTTCCCTGGTAGACACTTCTTTACCCTGCATATACTTTTGCTATTAAACAGATAATGCATGCATGTTTAGCAAAATATACAGGGACACATAAACAGACTAGTAATTACTTAGCGTAGTGCTTTCAGATTCCAGATTACTTCTTATCTTAACTTCATTTTTATTCCTTTTCTTCATTCTTCCGTTTCAAATTCTGACTTCTTTCATCTTCCCCACTTCACACAAATTGCTCAATATTCTACAAGTGGGACTTCTGGTCTGATAATTAGCATGCATTCACTTTCTTTTTTTTCAAATTTCAGCTTCACTTATTCCTGAGCTTCAAATAATTCTCATTTATAAAACTTGTCAAATGGCGACTTCCGCATTTTCCTTCTTCAACATTAACCTTAATAGAAAAAGAACAGGATGAAGAATATTTAAAAACTCCAGGATAAAATCTAGTGCCAAAACTGAAACTAGAAAAAAAAAAAATGTTTTGTGGACTTTTACTATATATGCAGTTCAAGAATTGAATCTACCAAATGCCCTACTATTCTATAAACAGATTCAGTCAATTCAGTTTAACTTCGTACTAAGTAACTGAATTCGCTATTTATGCCTGTATTTAATAGCAAATGCACAGTGGATCAACTGAGTATCTACTAATGAATTCTAGCATTAGGAAACTCAAAATACGTTGCACCATCAGCCACATACTTAGACAAAAATCAACAAGAAGTGACTTAAGCAATGTCCCTACTGCGCCAGAGACAACTAACTGATGTGCCCTTTGAATGCAGAAAGCACAGCGCGGTTGGTCTTTCAAGGACTTAAAATTATGTTACTTTGGGGGAAGTTTCTTTCCATTTAGAAGGTCTAGTTTGAAGGTTTATGAGCACACTCCCACCTACTCTGCCTGCACAAGTGTCATTACATATGCAGGCTTCACACTTCCAAACAAATCATCATTTTGCACTGACTGAAAATGCTATTCTGTGTAACACGCTCAAACGCTGTTCTAAAATAATACCCCATCTACTCTATCATTTACTTGTAATCTTCTTTGGCAATGACAGAACCTAACTAGCACTTTACATTTTGTTTTTAACCAGTATAAAGCTTAACTTCAGTCACATGGTTTAAACACTTGGTTTGCACACACTGGAAGGTTTTCTTTCTTTCAAGATAGTAAAGAACATTTAAAGGTCAGCAGCTGAATTCTATTGTTTCCTAAAACCAAACAGTTTTAAATGTTGTGTCAACTCTGATCAAGAAAGCTCACTCATGACACCAGAGTACCAGATTTTTTGCAAAAATCACCTGGTTTATCTTTGTAGCATCTCTTAAACCTGAATATTCACCCTAACAGGCATTCTATATTAAGCATTCATTTGCTAAACCAAAATTTAATCGTGCTTAAACCACTGCCAAACAACTTCAAGTTTAACTATTTACAATTGACTACCATCCAACACCGTGGGGCCGGGGTGGGACACAACCCGCAGGATAAAGCAGATTTTCAATTAATACCAAGAGCAAGAGAATCAAGACCCCATTCTTCTCCGTCAAAATATTTAAGGTGGTGTTCTAAACTGTGGCCACCTCACATATTAACCCTGCAAAGGGCAGTGCAAATACTGAGAACTAATTTAGGCTACAAATAACAAATTTAACCTAAACGCATTATTACCTTCAAAAGAAAACAATCCACGGAGATGAGTTCTGAGTTAATGTATTAATTGAGCTGTAGGAAGTCTTCAACTCTTTGTAAAAGAGTTAGACAAAGCCAGATTAAAGAAGGGCTAAACACCGAATGGAAGGCTGTTCTTCATGTGGGGAAAAATCCTTCTGTTCATAAAACTTAACCCTCTTGGCAGAATCAGGCAAGACAGAAGGAACCACGTCGAAATACAGGTGGTCTGACACTGAGAAGGACACAAGAAATGCACGACTGGAGGGAAGCAGCAGGGAAAATCTTGCCCATCAACATACCCCTTTCTAGTTTTTAGAAGTTAATAAGCTTTGAAGAAATCAGTAGAGAAATCACATTAGCGTAAGCAAATGACTGAAGTCTTCATCCCTTTGATATATTTTTACAACAACCTTTGCTATATTAGGTTAAGGTGGATGTGGAAGCAGGACACCTGTGATCTGAGAAGAAATAGATGCATATCTAAACCAGAAAATTAAGCAGCTGGCTTAGATTCATTCAGCCCTTTTGGATTTTACAACATTTTCCAGTTTTTAAACATCCACATTTTTGTTTCCAGATCATCATTCTTTGAAACCTCTCTCTTCAATCTACCACATTTTACAGGATTATGCCACTTCCTTATTACTTCCAGCCCCAAAGGAATTCCTGGCACCTCACCTGCTCCGCGTATCACTAAGACTGGCAATAACCCCTAAAATTTTAAAGCTCCGACCCCCGCCCCCAAGCCCCAGGAAATCCTCCCTACCTAAATTTCAAACACCAGGAGCCTGCATCCCTCCAAAATCAGTTGATGCCCAGTTATCCTGACACATACTGAGGGCTCGTACAAGCCACTCCCACAGCTCGCTGAAACCGCAGTTTCTACTAAGCTCATTTGGTTGTTCTTCAGACATTTTCTCTGCCTAATTTTTGCTCTTTTGCCAAACTAGGCTCCTGTAATGAAGATGCAATAAAAAAAGGAAGAAAATCCAGATCTCTTTATCCTCCCTATTACACAACGTTTCATTGCGCTCACTTCACATTCCTTCCACCTCCCTGCTACTCGATTTAGCAATTGATCCAACAGAGAAGGAACAGCTTTTTCCTCTCTCCCCCTGAAGCACACCATCAGCAGATCACTGCTGGGGGGGCTGGGAATGCACTGGGAGGGAAAGCAGAGCAGCCCCTTCCCGTGACAGTTTCCACACTCCACAAAAA
>VXBH01004072.1:0-23874 GCA_013400035.1 Rynchops niger
CTTAATCCTCACCCGTAAGCTCTTGACCCTCTCTCCATCCACCCCTAGTGAGAGCTCAATGCATTCCAAATGCTCTCTCACATAGAGTGCAATTCCACCACCACGCCTCCCTGGTCTGTCTTTCCTGAAAAGGACATAGCCATCCGTGACAGCATTCCAGTCATGCGAGCTGTCCCACCACGTCTCAGTAATTGCAATGAGATTGTGGCCCTGCGACCGCACACAGATTTCCAGCTCTTCTTGCTTTTCCCCCATGCTGCGTGCATTGGTGTATAAGCATTTCAGAGACGGAGCTGTGTGTGTAGTTTTGACCCTTGAGATGTGGTGTGCCTTCTGGCTTTCAGAAATACTGGCACACTGGCCCACGAGAAACATCTTGTACATAGTGAAAGATGTCCTTTGGCTAAAACCAATAGCTGTATGAGTCTCTATTTTTTAAAATCAAATTACCTTTGGAAAATGGCTTTAGCCCACAAGAATAAAATATTTTCAAATTCTAACCGGTGAGGTTTTGTTAAACTAGAAAGAAATACTTGCAGAAATGCTAGGCTCTTACTCATCCTTGCAACACTTTTTTATACAAGTATATTTATAATTATTTCTTACAAGTATAATATCAGTGACACATGCCTGATGTAAGAGAACTAATTTTTTATAAAATTATTTTAATAAAAATAAAGAGAAACTGAACCCAGCAATTCACAAAATCAATTTTAAACTTAATTTTATTTTTAAAAAACAAGATACTTGAAAAATCATTAAATGAAACCTGCAGGCGATGCAGACTGGATATGTCAATTTCTCCTTCTAACACTACTTTAAACAGCAACCTTTTGGACGTTTGTTTTTCAAAGAAAAAAGGATTCTTCTTGGACTGATTTTCCAGTGTGTTCAACATCCAGCAGCCTCAGTAAATGTTCAGATTCATAGGTGCAAATTGTTCTCAGTGGGAGCTCCTACATGTTTATCTTGTTAGAGAATTTTAGCTTTTGTAGAAGAGCTGAACACATGGAGACCTGGCTGTCTTAAGTTCTTCCTCCATCTTTTTTCCTTTACAAGATTTTTCCGCCAGCAAGACAAGTATGCATAAACAAGATCAGCAAGCACCAGTGAGGTATTATTTGAAGAAACTATTTTTGGTCTTCAGGGGGTCTTAACCTAGGTTCATACCTCCGCTTCGTTTACTGATTTAGATGCAGCCTTAGAGCAGTGTTTCTTTACCCACCCTGCATTTTGATTCAATAGTTTTTCTCACCTGCTGACATATTTGAGTCTTTCCCAGCTACAAGGCATACACTAACTGTAGGTTATTACTCATTCAAACTATCCAGAGGGCTCAGTAACAGACTAGGTTGTGGCCTATTCAAGCAATAAGGTAGCAGAGAACCAGATGTCTAAGCTAACAACCTTTGGGAATGAAAACTGTCAGGTAGCACACTATATAGGTCAAATATGCAGTTCAAGATGGGTTACTTCCATAGTTATTGATAAGCGTTCTCTCTGGCGTTGTGGAACTTGCACTAGGGAACGTACTTCTGTTGTAATCCTAGTCACAAGAATATACGAACATAAGAAAGACCTCCGCCTCTCTGTGACAATTTTGATAAATTTGTTCGTACCACTGCTCAGTTCAGTGTGTTCTGAAAATAATTTTCTTAGGCACTTAGCTGTCTCTCTGTGGTCTGCAATGATCCTGAACAACAGAGAGATGTGTCCTATAGGACTGAATAATCAGCTGAGAAATGTCCATTGATATCTGCTCTGTAGAACACTTGTGTACACATTAAAGACCAGCAGAAAAACTTGGTCCCTTTTTCTTATGCCTGGTAAATTATACGTGCACTGATTCTTATGTAAATTCTATTCAGGCATATTTGAAAGTATTTCCATTTCCATATTTTACCAAAAATTCTGTCTTCTGACCCTCTTTTGTATGGATTCTAAACACAGATTTTATGGTTTGTTTTTTTTTTTTTTTCCCCCCCCTGGAGTATTTGCTGTACAGCCCTCTAGGCACAGTTAGAACAGATAAAAATCTTAAAAAAGAAGGCAACTAAAAAGGAGCTTACAACATGAGACCTTGCTGTCAAATCTCATTTAGATTCTTCTTGCATTAACTAGGTTGTAGCTAATAAACTTACGATCCCTGTGGCTGCTGCACAGACTTAAAAAAATGATGGCTGTGAACTGAGTTCTTTTCACATTTGCAAGCATAATTTTGGGTAAACTTTCCCCAAATCAATAGCATTGCATTGCTAGAAATAAGGAGACTGTTATCCTGCAGCGATACGGGGGGCCTATATTGCACCATTGTGGAATGAACTTGGATTTAATTAGCTTACTGTAAGGCATTAATAATTTAAAGCCTTTATATTCTGTAACCTTCCTTGTCACTTCCTATTGCCTGAGCCATTCCAGTCCAGCAACATCTTGTTTTGGGCTCTGTGATATAGGAAGCAGGTTGATAAACAGTCAACTGAGTTTCAGGGGAGACCTTGGAGACAGTGGAACTGGAGACCTTGTCCTGTGAGGAAGGACTGTGGGACTGGGGCTGGTTCAGCTGGGAGATGGGGCAGCTTTGAGGGCACACAACAGAATTTCCCACACCAATAGGAGAGGATGGGAGGGGATGGAGGAGAAACATCTGGGCTCTTCACAGCGGTGCATGGCAAGAGGGCGAGATGCAGCAGCACAAGCTGAAAGAGGAGATGCTCAGGCTGGAGATAAGGAGAAACCGTTTCCCCATGAGGACAGCCCAGCGGTGTGACCAGGGCCCAGGGATGTTGGGCTGTCTCTGTCTTTGAGTGTTTCACATCCCAGCTGGGTGAAGTCCTGACCAGACCGGTCTGAGCCCACAGCTGAGCCTGCTCTGGGTAGGGCCTTGGACCATGGCCTCCCTGGGTACCCATGAGCCTAAACTGTCCTGCAATTTCTGTGACACCCCCAAAGTGAACTAAACACTCCTTAGAGGAAAACAAACAAACAAAACCCAGGAGGACCTTGTGTAGTGCTAGCTTCTTTTCTACCAACTTAAATTCTTATTATTTTACGTGGTGCTTGTCTATTTTTTACAAGAATGCACAGTGTACTCTTTTTTTGTAGGGTAAGGTACTAGTGAGAATGAAGTATCACTAGTTACATTTTTACGAATGAAATATGTTATGGATACAGAACCATGCAAAATGAAGTTATTATACAAGGAAGACCATTTCCGTTTGCATACTGTGTGTTGGAAATACATTACTCAGAATATGCAATTTTATTTACAATTGAACATATTTGATTAACTTGAGAAATGCTGCATATTCTCACAACAACTTATGTACCCTTTCTATTTGTAAATATCTGTTTCTTAAAATTACTACTCATCGTAGCTCAGAGCAATAACTTACTGCTTTATGAATCTATATGCTAGTAACTATTATTAATCTTTCAACTTCAGCAAAAATTTTAAGGTATGTCCAAGCTAAAAACACTTGCTGATGATGGTGCTGTACATGGCAGATGTTTCTGTATCCTAATAATTTAATTGATTGAGTAAAATTGCAGCAGGTCTATTGAAGGTGTTATATCAAAAGGATTTAATGAGGTATATGAAAGTGTCCTGCAGTCTCATTTCTGTCATCTATGGAAAACTAACCAGCATTCTGTTTCCAGTGTTTTTATCTGGTCAGGACAACTGTTGGGATCTTGCTCAATTAGTCATGTGGTTTTGCTTTTTGATTCAGGGTAGGCAATGGAAACATTTGGTCTTGAATATTTTATTTTTCTGGGATGGCCAGCTTCCAAATGCCTAGGAGAAAACTGACAAAATATTTGTGTTGAACCTTTAGCTTTGTTTTAAAACTCAATTTGCCTATCCAACAGGTATTGAAAAATACCATGAGTGTATTTTTACTTATTTCCATCATGTTTCCTAATCTTCTTTATTGTTGTCTGGTTTTGTATACCTGGTACTTTCTGCCAGTAATGTCTTATTTTTTTCCCTTAGCCTTTGCTGTTTGCTTTTTTACTTATGTTTGGCATCAAAATTATTTATTTTCTTCCAGCTGATTTTGAAGAGGCTTTTACCTGGTTCTTCTGAAAGCTTCACATTCACCACTTTCTCTCCTGGGGAAAATTGGTAGCTTATTTCACTCCTAGCTGGTGTTTGGGATGTGAACAGTTCAGTTTACAGATTCCTGATAAGTAACAGGAATCTCTTCAGACATGTTTCTGTTTTGAGTTAAAATAAGCCTTCCCTGCACAATAGAGCTAAAATAGTAAGACTTATAGAACAATGAGTTTTGGCCTAGTCCCATCACCTCAGTGCATCTTCCTGTTAAACCTCTTATTAACTTTCATGGGACCACTGTTAGGGAGACATTAAAGGCATTTGAAAGCCCATCCACAATGCCTACAATTCACTTCACTATTGAATATACCCAGCTATTTTTCCCAGTATTTACTTATTTATTTTTAATATATAATAAGCAATTATTCCCTTGCTATTATTCATAATAAAAAAATCTCTCATAGCTGCTCATTGGATTCCTGGCTTTATTATGATGATGCACATGCACTTTCATTTATTCCAGTTCCTTCGTCACCTACTCATGTTAATCTGCAATCTGAAGGAGTGACACTGAAGTGGTTTAATATTTTTTTTTATGAATATTGATTAATAACTCTTAATACAATTTTATTTTAAGACTACTTCACTGTAAATAGGTTTTTAATCTACACAGAAATGATCAAAATTCAACTGTCTTACTAATCTGGCTTTCTTGGTTCATAAGAACAAAGAAATAAATGTAGCTGTAACTAAATTTGCATGCAGTCTGAACAGTTTACAAAAATTAAGTTATGTAAAGAAGGATTTTCTTTTAAAGTTGTTTGTTTGTTTGTTTTGTTTTGGTTTGTTTTTTTTTTTTGTTTGTTTGTTTTTTTTTTTTTAAATGTAAAATTTGCGCAATAGTCATGAAGATTTGTCATCTGGTCTATGGGACATGACTATCGCCGTATGGGAGTAGGCCCACATGAGTATGTTAAGGTCAGTCATGGAAAAGAAGAGAACAGTAATAAATGAACACAAATTGTGACCTGATTATTAACTGTGCAATTCACAAATACAAAATTCATACTCTTTCTTGCTTTGTATTCAGCTTTTCAAGTATTCATTTCCATAGAGAAATGTGAGAAATATTTCTGTTCTTTCAGAGATCATCCAACGATTATTTTACTTGCAACCTTTTTCATGTTCCACTTAGTTAAGAGAATCTGTTGTTTGTGCTCTAGTGATACTGTAGCCAAAAGCCTTTATTTTTGGAAAGAAAGTATATCTCGCTATTTCTGTCATAATAATTGCCACAATTAAGGAAACTGCAGGTTTGATCATTGTAGGAATGATATAAGGGATACAGGCCAGGCGAAATTTATTGTCAAGATCCTAAACCTTAGGGAAGTGAACTTTCAGTTGTTTAAGGAACTAGTGGATGAGACCCCCTGGAAATCTGTCCTCAAAGATAAAGAAGAAGAGAGCTGGCAGACACTTAACAGCATTTTTCTTAGAGCACAAGAACTCTTGTTTCGCATTTGCAAGAAATCAGGCAACGAAGGCAGTAGATCCAGCTAAGGACCTCCTGGTCAAACTGAANATGAGACCCCCTGGAAATCTGTCCTCAAAGATAAAGAAGAAGAGAGCTGGCAGACACTTAACAGCATTTTTCTTAGAGCACAAGAACTCTTGTTTCGCATTTGCAAGAAATCAGGCAACGAAGGCAGTAGATCCAGCTAAGGACCTCCTGGTCAAACTGAAACACAGGAGGGAAATGCATAGATTGTGGAACCACAAACATGCATCCTGGGAGGAATACAGGGATACTACTTGGGAGTGTAGGGATGGGATCAGGAAAGCTAAGGCACAGCCAGAGCTAAATTTGGCAAGGGTTGTGAATAATACTAATACTAATACTAATACTACTAATATAATTTATTATTGTTGTTGTTGTTATCATCATCATTATTATTATTATAGCTTCTACAGGTACATTAGTCTGAAAAGGAAGACAAAACAGATTGTACTCCCTCTAATAAATGAGATGGGGGTCTGGTGACAACTGACATGAAAAAGGCTGAGGTACTTAACAGTTTCTTTGCCTCATTTTTCACCGGCCATTGCTCTTTCTACATCTGTCAAGTCTCCAAATCTCANGGAGGGAAATGCATAGATTGTGGAACCACAAACATGCATCCTGGGAGGAATACAGGGATACTACTTGGGAGTGTAGGGATGGGATCAGGAAAGCTAAGGCACAGCCAGAGCTAAATTTGGCAAGGGTTGTGAATAATACTAATACTAATACTAATACTACTAATATAATTTATTATTGTTGTTGTTGTTATCATCATCATTATTATTATTATAGCTTCTACAGGTACATTAGTCTGAAAAGGAAGACAAAACAGATTGTACTCCCTCTAATAAATGAGATGGGGGTCTGGTGACAACTGACATGAAAAAGGCTGAGGTACTTAACAGTTTCTTTGCCTCATTTTTCACCGGCCATTGCTCTTTCTACATCTGTCAAGTCTCCAAATCTCAAGGCAGTGACTGGGGGAATGAAGTCCCACTCATTGTAGGAGATCAGGTTTGAGACCACCTGAACATACAGAATTGTATATGAGCTAATGAGATGCATCTCAGAGTCTTGAGGGACCTGGCAGATGTAGTTGCTAAGCTGCTCTCCGTAATATTTAAAAGTCATGGCAGTTAGGCAAAGTCCCCAGTGACTGGAAGGTCCCTTTAAAAGTCCTTTGCAACCCAAAGCATTCTAAGATTCATTCTTCAATTCTGTAAGAGTTATTTAAAATGTTGATTCCATATATGTATGTGGACAGAAACTTAAGCACATGCCAGTGAAAAGTATTTTATTCTTTTCTTCTGTTGAAGATTTTTTTCATCCTTTTCTGTGCTCTCAGTATAATTAACAAGTGAGAATCTGCCCACGCTACACCAGCAGAGAACAGAATAACACAGCTTTAATAGAATTTCAACACCTGACTTTTCTACTAATAAAGGAGGCCAAATTATAGAATTTTGCAATCTATTCTCAAACCTCAGCCAATTAATTTACATAATTTAAATTAACAAGCCTTAAAAAAGCATATTCTTCCACAGCTCTTGGTAGGTGTCAGTCTCGTAACATAATATAAAAACAGTCTCAGGTCATTAATTTCAAGAAGTGATAAATCATACTCAGGAACTATGTCACTAACAACCAGCACTTACTAAACTTGTAAAAAAAAAACGTTTGGTTTTTTTTTTTTTTTTTTTTCACACAAGGGGTGAATTTCTGGACATAAATTCCTTCAAATAACTATGAAATGCCCTGGTAATGATGAGTTGCCTGAGTTCCAGAGGGAACGTGTGGCATTACAATCTCTAAATTTTCTTTAGTAGGGGAAAAAAAAAACCCTAAAAAACATGATTTAAAGAAAAAAAAAAAAAGTGTTTGTTCTCACACACAACCTGCAGGATTCTTACCAAACGAGAAGTTAAGCATACAGCTGGGGAATAGAAAGAAAAATATAAGGGTATATAATAGTGAAATAAATATACAGAAGGTAATTGATAGAGACCACATTTATCAATCACTATACATCATGCCAGCTATTGTTTTGTTCCTTTCTAAAAAGCTTTACTCTGTTCTGTGAAGGGCAAATAATACATTAAGAGAAGTGGAAGGACAGATGGGATTAATGTATTTCAGTCAATGTCCCACCAATTGTTTCAGGTCTCATATGCCTACTTAGAATTTTTTTCCATCTCCAGGTTAGTTCAGCCATATTAGACATTATGATGTCTGCTGTTTCTGCACTGTGAGTATTGTACTAATTTCTGGTCTTCCCTTTTTTCTTGTAGTAAGTGGGAGTGGCATGACCCAAACCCTTTATACACCTTTTTGAAGGGGTATAAACTGACAGTATGGGATTGCCCATAAAAAACTGGAGAGAATATTACACAGACAATCACTAGTGAGGGAGAAATTGCACCCTAAGCTGCTGCAGCAGGTGTCTTAGAAGCAAAAGTAGTGGCTGCAGCCTGGCGCACAGGAAGCACACATTAAACATATGGACTCCAATCTGCCAAAGAAGAAGCAGGTTGCAGAGAAGTCCGTAAACCTTGCCAAGAGCTGTCTTCTGTTGCCTGCCCTTGTCACACTGGCTCTACCCAGGTCTCCTCTAATCATCAGAATGAGATGGCATTGAGCTTCCCATCAGGACATGGGGTTCTCCTGGGGTTTTGAGTGCTTCTTGCTAGTGAATTTTCTGGCAGGAGATGAAGGCTGTAAGAGGATGGAAAGGAAATCAGCATGCTATGGCAGTGGATGGGAGAAAAGCTAATCCTGAAATTGTTATGAAATGTTAAGGGTAAAATGGATTGCATAATCTAATAAACTTGATCCTACCGAAGGGGGCAGAAAGTAAACCCTCACCACCTCCACCCCTTAGCTTCATATTATCATTGCTAAAATATGATATTTACAGTGCCACATACCAAAAATTCTCACTAACCTAGTCTAGGAGGCAGAGTTAACCTACAATTTTTTGGTATTCCTGCTTTTATCATACAAATATGCTACCACAGCAATGTTGAGCAGCAGTATAGTGGTGGCTTTTATAATGATTCCTGATTTTTGTGACGTTCTAAACCGTGTTTATTTTTACCTTCATGTTTTACATAATGGTCCCACCTTCTAATGCTTTAGTAAAGATGCAGTATTAACTACAGTATAGTTTTTTAGCAAAATCTATGGACTCTTTATTCTGGCCTGCTACATGCCTTCCGTTTCCCGCTGTGCCACCCCCCAACTTCGTGGTGAATCTGATGGCAGTTCTTATGACTGGTTTTCTCTTTAATACTTATCTTGAAAAAAATGCTCCATTAGGAAATGATGCCTAGATTTTGCATTCCTCTCCTACAGAGTACAAAGAGCTAGCTAGGTATATAATTAACATAATTACACACAGTACTTGGTGGAAAATTAAAAATATTTGTACTTTATCACATGTGTTGCAAAAACACAAACATTCTCTATTATATATGTGATTTTTTTCCTCATTTGGAAAACCATTGAAACTGGCAACAGCAATTTTTCTTTATTATTTGTTTTGCCATGAACATTGTGTGACACAATAGTAGTTGGATTTAGATTTTTTTATGTCCAGCTTATGTTAATGGAAGACGCATAGTAATCCTTTCAGTTAAACCTATTAAATCTATTCCATGTGCTTGAGAGGGTTGAGAAAAAAAATAAAAAGAAAAAATCTATTTTCGTTAGGGTGGATGAGGAAAAGAATAAAACATTTAGAAAGGGAAAAGAAAACACGTGTAGGAATGATAAAGTTTATTATCCAAAAGGATTGATTGAAGCTTCTGTATATGTGTCATGGTTTCTGCTGGGATAGAATTGACTTTCTTAGTAGCAGCTGGTGTAGTGCTGTGTTTTGGATTTGGGATGAAAATGGTGTGATAAAATATTGGTCGTTTTGGTTGTTGCTAAGCAATCAAGGCCTTTTCTGCTCCTCACACTGCCCTGCCACCAAGTAAGCTAGAAGAATACAAGAAGCTGTGACAGCTGATGCCAACTGACCAAAAGACTGTTCTATACCACATGACATCTAACTTAGTATATAAAGCCAGAGGATGAAGAAAGAAGGGAGGACGTTCAGAGTTATGGCATTTGCCTTCCCAAGTAACCATTATGCATGATGGAGCCCTGCTTTCCTGTAGATGGCTGAACACCTGCCCACTGATGGGAAGCAGTGAATGAATTCCTTGTTTTGCTTTACTTGCACATGTGGCTTTTGGTTTAGCTATTAACTGTCTTTATCTCAACACACAAGCTTTTTCTCACTTTTACGCTTCTGATTCTCTCCCCCATCCGAGCTGGTGAGAGTGAGCAAGAGGCTTCATGGTTCTAGTTGTTGGCTGGGGTTAAATCACGACAACAGGGAAGTAAAAGGGAGCGTATTTAATGAAGAATCATCCATCAGAACTTTTAATGCAAAACGAAGTTTTCAGGAAACAGACATTCTGTATACTGCATCTGAATTTCCCAAATAGAACTTTTTTGGAAGTTATAATAGTGCATCTCTGATAAGATCCAAATTCCATCTCTGAAATATCCAAGTTCCAAGTTATTTACTTTAGTCATCTCTTACAACAAAGTTGAGCAATTACATAGCAAACAGTCCTACATGATACTGAATGTGATCTCTTGCTTTCTTACCATTTCTGGTCTCTAATGTAGCCATTCAAAATAAGAGCAGACATGCTTCTGTCTGGGAGAAGAGAAAACCTGTCAGGTAAAGGCCAAACACATTTGAAGGTCTCCACACTTAGATTATCAGTAAGACCTGCCCTATGTTGCTGAATGTCCCAGCTTTAGCAGCCTTTGGTGAAGATATTTGAAAGTGCAACAACACAAAAGCAGTGGTCTTCTTTGTACTGTGGCACATGGACTAATTCTGACTCTCAGAGGGAATAGAAAGCAGTGAGCAGAAAAGGCTTATTTCCAGACACCTGTCATCAGGGTGTTCTACAGCGTGATCTGTTTGGTGTCTGCTGTGGAGGGAAAGGTCTGGTGCTACGGTGCTACAAAAAGCAGTCTTTTTATTGAGACTTAAAATAGTCCCTTCACTTTGTGCTGCTTCTGCAGCCTGATCATATAAACAACGACTGAGAGTGCAGTAGCTTAGTCACCTCTGCATCTCTGCACAGATCCTTCAAGGCAGAAAAGACAGAAATAAATATTCCTGGCTTGTCTATTCAAAAGTGCTGGAGTGAATGGTCTTACTAGTAAACATCAAAAAGAAATGATGAAACAAGGATGCCTGTGAAATCAGAACCTGATCAGAATGGAAAATATAAGTAGAAAATTAGATAGCAAAAATGAAATAATTCACTCAGTTGTCTATTCCATATTAAAATTGAATGCCCCATGGTCACAGTCATGGATATGTCTGTTATCGATTTCTCAGAGAGCCTAGAGGAATGGAGACAATGGTAAGCAATCCGAGAATCTGCTCTTTTCAGAATTGATCCTCAGCTTTGCTAAGCCTCCTAATACAAGGTGGCTTTAAAAATAATTCCAATGGCAAGTGAAGATTCTCTCTGCCTAAGTGCAAGATTTCTGTAGAGCTTGATTGTGTCTTCAGTACAGATCAACATCTCAGACTTTAGTAAATGTCTGTCTCTGCACCGATGAATCTTACTTCTTGAAACTGCACTAAGCACCCAATAGTAAGCAGAAGGATAAAAGTTAAAGTAGGGCCTGGGCACTCGATGAAGCTATATCAATATGGTTAAAAGACAGCCTTGTATCTTCACACTGTGAATAGATACAAAATTGATCCAGATCAAGATCTGGACCAACCCCTGAATACAACTGTCTGAAATTATAAATTACTTTGCTGCTAGCAGTACAATGCAGAGCTTTCAAGATTTGTGTGGGTCGAAATACCAGTTCTGTCAGTGAAGCTTTCTTGAATATGTCTCTGCATCTCAATCATATTGCTTCCATTTTCCCAATCTGTACCCACCCTTTTACACCTACTTTTCAGTCATAGCCAGTCACAACACTGAAGTGGAGCTTCATTTGAGGTATATTCAGCCTTTGTAAGAGTATATGCATTACAGTGAACCTTTTCCTTCCACATGACACAGGCATTAGCAGCCAAACATTTTTTCTATTTTTCCCCTCTGTATAATTTTTTAATGACAAAAAACAAAACAAAAAAAGGTCCTTTTCTGTGGTGGAGAATATAACAAATCAGCTACAGCTTAGGCTGGTAAAAATCAATTTTTATCTCCCTGAATTGCTCCCCAATGAGAATATCTTTGTAGCTTATCCTTAGTGTTACTGGTGGCATCAATACAGCGAATGATGTCCTGCTCAGTGGCAGCTCATGCTGANATGATACCTTTAGTAACCCAGTTATACTTCATTTTATCTCCGAATTTTTAATGGCTTATTGCCATATTTCATATTTAGGTTTTCATTTTATTGACCTTGAACCACTACCTTAGTTAACCTCTAAGCAGTCCACACTGAGATGAAATGTAGGGCAACGCTTTTCTGGTGCCTTTTTATCCCTCAGCTTGTATTTTGCAGTGAGTAGAACAAGGGAAAGAAGAGACCATGGAAAAGTGACAGCGGGAGATAAGAAGAAAAAATGGAGAGTAGATGAAAAAGTTTGAAGGGCGATAACAGAAAACAAGCCATTTGTATTACAGGAACTACACAGACCAAACAGAGGAAAGTAAAAGGGACAGGAAGTAAAGTTAGGACAAAACCCACACATAAATTATTATTCTTCTACACGTACCTCCTCATACGTCTATTGCTACAATTGTTTCCATCTATGGAAGACTTTCTTAGAATCACTGTAAATATAATAATTACTGGCATTCTTTGAATATATTATTGCTGTTTTGGGGTATAAATGAAATTTCATTCTTTGAAGTTCTTTAGGAACAGGACATATCAGATTATGATTACTCCATTGACTATGCTGATACCTATCTTTGAAAATTTGATATGCTATTTTTATGATGGTATGTTTGGAAATTTAATGAGAAATTATTTCTATTTCTCTTTTTCTGTGGGTCATCTTGTGTCTCGGTGAGACTATATGTAGTTATGTCCTATCTTTACATTTAAAAATAAACTTCAGACAACTTCAAATACACCAATGAAATAATTGAATTAATTTGTCTCAAGATTGATTTGTACAGGAAAAAATACTGTGTTTGGTGAGGTAGTTCTCCATATACTCGTTCTTGCACGTGTAAGAAAGGCAAGGAAATCTTTTGTATACGAAATTGTCTGATTGGTCAGTCATTACAGAAAGCAACCCACAATCATTCATACATTTTTACATAAATCAAAATCCATTACACAGTCCATTTTCCATTTATTTTGACCATGACTTTTCATAGCTATTTTATCACTCTAATTGAATCACAGGACCCTGGTATAATTTGCCTTGGACACTTTAGGCTCTTGGTAGCTCTTGAGAACTAGTCACACTGCACTTCTGTCACAAAAACTTTGAAATATCTGAAGGACAGGTAAAGGGAAGTTTACCAAGTGTTTCCGATCTTTTGGAAGCCTGGATTTGGATTTGATTTTCAGAAATGTGCAAAGGGTTAGAGAAAAGTCTATTGCTTTTTCTACATATCTTACTTTCTGTAGAAAGAATAATCAAATTTTATGAACATTACCTCAAAATATTCCGCATCTTTTTGGAAGTTCTAAAGATAAGCACTGATTCATGGTAAAGTGTCTTGGCAGAAATAGCTAACAAATAAACAAATTCACCCCATAGTTTTCCATCTACAGAGTTCTTCACTGTTCCACACAAAATAGATATCGATGTTGTCCTGGTCATAGGTTTCTTTCTATTCAAGGAGCAAGAAAGACATTGACAACCACTATTTCTTACTGTTTGTTTAGAAAATGGAAACAATTAAATTCTGTCTTTTCCTTAATTGGACAGATTGTCCAATATTATTATATTTCTGCTACACCTGAAAAATATAGAGTTTTGTAAGTACGTAGTGTGAATACAAAAAACAAATTTTAGTACTGTGAAACACACAAAGCCACCATAACATTCAAGTATTGATCAATTTCTCTCCTATGAAGTCAGAACTTTGCATTTTTACATATTCTTACTTTTGGGAAGTCACAATGTAAGGAAATTAATAGTGACAAAACTATCTCTTAATTAACTATGAAAATACTTGACCACTCCATCTCTTATTTCATAGAGAGCCAGAGACTAAGGAGGGATTTTTTTTCCTATAAATGCAATCTGGTGTAGGGCTAGCTTGGGCTTCTATTGTCTTCCATAAACCAATGAAAGAGAGTGACTAGATTATGTCATGAGACTGCACTTCACTCTGCTTTGGGCCATTTAAGACTCTCTTATAAATGTGAAAGAAAAAGCCTTATATACATCATATAAACTATACTAGTAAAAAAAGCAGAGGCTAAGCTGAAAATTTCAGGTGTGCTGGATCCTTCCTGAATCATCTTTTCCTCCTCATATTAGATAATTTTATTTACAGTAATTTATTCCCTGTTAACTGTATTTGTATCATTGCTCCCTGGCCGAAAGAAGAAACTGTGTTTTAAAACAACACAGATTTTAAAATAAACCACATTTTTTTTTTTAGTAGTATACTTAAAAGTAGCTTGAGTTGGATTCTGTCAAAGCTTTGGATCACTCAGTATTCTTAACTTTGCCATTTTTTTAATTGCATTGTATCTTTTCATTGCTAAAATTAGATGAGTTGAGAAACATGCTTGGGTTGAAAAAGTGTGATACTTTTCCAAAGTATTACTGTTTATTACACTGCAACATCTTCCTTTAAATACAAGGTGTAACATAAGGCACAATTCCTTTCTACATGAACTTGGGAGTTAGCTGGCAGAGCTAGCTTCATACTTTTATGATGAATCTCTTAAAAGCATTTCATGTAGAGAGAAGATAATTATGGTTCTAGCTAAAATCATAATCAGAAAAAGAAGATATGATTTAAAATGCCTAAACTCACTTTGACTTAAATACATGTGTACCTGTGAGATCAGAGCGATTTAAAGTCTCTTATGTAATAACATCAGTTTTATTGTCTATGGAACATTTTAATAAAACATGAAATGAAATTAAATAGAATCATCTCCCATAATAGCTTCCTATCATATGGTAACATACCTGCCTGTTTACGACTGTCTAATCAGTAACTGAACCTTGTACTGCACTTTTACGTTGCTTCCCGCTGTGTCTATTGCCCACTTAGGAGTGTAAAATCATGTTATGTGTTTTATTGCTCTCAGCGATCCTGGCTCCCTTTTCTCTGGTAGACTGTTTTGCACAGTATCACAGCAACATCAGATTAAACCTCTGTAGAACAAACTCTTATTCTCTTTTAGCATGTCTTCATCGTCTGATATAAGCCACTTCGTACAAAGTCCTTACTCCTCTTTATAGTGTTTTTCTATATACTGCACAAATCCTTTGGCTACCCAAACTAAAAGAAGGTGTTACGCTTGTCACAGAGTGAGGTGAGTTCTGTAATTCAGTGGTAGTACTCTGGTACAGTCTTTCTTAGCCAAGTCCATGGCCTCGGGGCTGACTTGGCATAAGATATCTAGACTCCTGACTGCATAGAAGAAAGAGAAAATACCTTCCAATGAAGTTATCAGTGTACAAAACTACTCTAAGTTTCCAGAACAACAGATTTGCTTTTGGTCACTGTACAGATGCTCCCAAATTTAACACAAGCGAGCATTAATGAAAATTAATTTTAAAACACTTCCATTTTTAATTAAATTTTATCAGCTTGAAAAAAATAAGCTGGCACTTCTTGATTTAGTGAAATCTTACAATATTGTGATTAAAAGGTACATTTTAAAGTTTTTGAAAACAGTAAAACACCTTAATTTCTGTTCAGTGTTGTGTATGTTGTGTATGTTCAGTATGTGTATGTGTATGTGCATACAACTGTTCAGTGTTGTAATAGGTACTACACACCTATTATTTCATGTTTCTGTGGCTCAGTTCCATAGCTGCAAAATATTTGTTTCCATGATGATTATAAGTTCTTCAAGAACTAAATTGCCTTACTAGGTCTTTGTAACCAAAGTACAAGGGAATTTAAAAAAATAGGATTTCAGCTGGGAAGCTCATAATGGCTGAAGCTTCAGCAACACTTTGAATCACTATAGCTACAGCCTCGTATTTTCTTTTTCCATGCCTTTGGGGTTCTTCCTCCTAATTTGGACTTTTTCATGGATGTATCCCTGCACAATTTTCTATTTGTCAGAAGACAAGTTACTGAATAACACAAGCAAATAAAATTCCTCCTTGTTTTCACAGAAACTCTAGGAGATTGCACACATAGAGTGTATTTCATTCCCTAAAAGATGAGCTAAACCCAACCCTCTGACATTGTGTAATATAACTTCTGTAAGAGTAGAATTTAAGGTATTCTAAAACTTGAGGTCTTAACTGGTGTTTCAATCTATTACTATAAGCCTAGAACAGGGAACAAGGTTTTGATCAGCCTGTTTTTCCATCAGAAGAGTAATCCTGATCAATATCAGCAGAGACCATGTCATTGCAAAATTAAAAATAAAAAGTGGAACTGGAGTTTTTGAGGATTATTTCCATTCTTTGATAAATAATGCCTATTATTTTCAAAGTCTAACTGTTGCAAATAAATATGTATGTTTAATATCAGCAAAGCAAGAAAAAAACTTGTTAATAGACATTAAAAGAGAGAATATTATGTCCTGCACAAATTCCAACAAAGGTCAGGTAGAAATATTCTTTGTTAGAAAATGATTCTATAGGATTTACGTCGTAAGAATATGAAAAATCATCTGTATGTGAGAACAGACCAACTACAGGCAAAAATTTTAAATTAAGCAACAATAAAGTTTCTCCACATAAACTTGCACCTAGGAATCTGCACCTAATCCCACTGCAGTGAGCACAAATTGTGTTCTCCTCTGTCCCTCCAGTTTTGGGAACTGACGAATGGGTAAACAAGAAAATCGGACACATCAATACCTGGCTCCAAAACTGGTACTACCAGCAGGGCTTTGGCTTCTGTGATCATAGTTTGATTTAAAGGGCACCGGGCCTGCTTGCTAAGAATGGGAAAACCCTATCCCAAAGGGGGAAAAGGGTACTAGGCCAAGAGTTAGCAAGGCTCATGGACAGGGCTTTAAACTAGTAGCGAAGGGGGAAGGGGATAAAACCAGGCCCACTAGTAATGAGCCTAGGGATAAAGGCCCAAGGATGGGGGCGAAATCGGTGGCCCAGCTCAAGTGTATCTACACAAATGCACATAGCATGGGCAACAAACGGGATGAGCCATTGTGCAGCAGGACAGTTATGATGTAGTCACCATCACGGAAGCATGGTGGGATGACTGTCATGACTGGAATGCTGCGATGAATGGCTATAAGCTCTTCAGAAGGGAGAGGCAAGGAAGGAGAGGCGTGGGTGTGGCTCTATACATTAGGGAGTGTTTTGATTGTATAGAGCTAGATTCCAGTGATGATAAAGTTGAATGTTTATGGGTGAGGAGGAAGGGGAAGGTAAATAAGGGAGATCTTGTGCTGGGAGTATGCTATAGACCACCTAACCAGGATAAGACAGATGAAGTATTCTATAAGTGTCTGGCTGAAGTTTTGCCCCTGTTCTTGTTGGGGACATAGCTGGCAGAGGTTAACTAACACCTGTTGTTAACTAATTCTTTCATAATGAAAAGCATTCCTTTTTGTGTCTTGTAACAGTACCAAGTTAGCTGTAAAGTGTGGAAATTCTTTGTTTGGGACTTCCAGCAGCAATTAGTTCCATAATTTCCAAAACAGAGAGAGGAAAATTTTCATTTCATTGTATTCAGAACAATTATGACTAGTTAACTGTAAAGCTTTTGCAACTCCTGGTTTCCAAACTGGGATTGGAAATCAGAAGAGTGAGTGATCTCTCTGATATGCACTGATAATTTGGTCAAACTGCCAACAACTGTATCACGTCTGCCAAAAGATGACAATTTCTATTGTAATTTAGGAGTCAAAAACATGTAATTTAAAAAAACCAAACCAAAACAAAAGAGCGCTACTTTGCTCCCCAAAGTCTTGCATCTTTTGCAACCACTTACAAAAGTGAATCCCATTTAAAAAAAACCCATCAATACTATCAGGTCAAAATAAAAATGCATTGACTAGCTGTATGACTTATGTCTTATGTCCATACACTCGACTGTATGTCTTATGTCCATATACTCGACAGATCCACATTTTTATATGTATACATGTATATATGTGTATATATATGTATCTACAAATACACATGTATACATACATACATGCATATATGTATATTTATGTGCATGCATACAAATATACCTACTCAGAATCAGAATTACAGGATAGTTTAGGTTGGAAGGGACCTCTGGAGCTCATCTTTTCCACCCCCCCCCATCAAACAGGGTAACCTAGACCAGCTTGCCCATGATCATGTTCAGATTGCTTTTGAAGATCTCCAAGGATGGAGACTCCACAGTCTCTCTGGGCAACATATGCCAATGCTTGGACACCATCACAGTAAGACACAGTGAATATCAGTTTCCTGATGTTCAGAGGAAATCTCCTGTGTTTCAGCCTCTTCTCATTTCCTCTGGTCCTGTTACTAGGTATCACTGAAAAGAGCCTGTCTATGTCTTCCATGCACCCTTCCTTCAGATATTTGTACACATTGATAAAATTCCCCTGAGACTTCTATTCTCAGGGCTGAACATCCTAGCTCTCTCAGCTTTTCCTTGGAGCTACAACCCCTTAATCATTTTAGCGGATCCTCGTTGGTCTCTTTCCGTAACTCTGTAGCTTTTTTCATGCTAGGAACTGCATGAAATACTCTAGGTGTAGTCTCACCAGTGCTGAATAAAGGGGAAGGAAAGACCTCCCTCTGCCTGCTGGAAATACTTTGTCTAATGCAGCCCAGGATGCCAATAGATATCTTTGTGGCAAGGGCACATTGCTCCTTTCTGTTCCATTCAGCAGCAGGCCTACATTTCCCCTAGTCTTCCTGTCATTGTTCATATTCTTATAGAAGTCCTTCTTGTTGCCTTTGACATTCCTTGCCAAGTTCAACTCCAGGTGAGCTTTGGATTTCTAAACTTTGTCTCTGCATGCTCAAACAGTGTCATTATGCTCCTCCCAGGTGGACAGTCCCTCCTTCTACCTTTTGTACATTTCCTTTTTCTGAGTTTTGCCAGAAGTGGCTTGTTCATCCATGCATTTTTGTCTGACTTCCTGATCATTAGAATGAACCACTCTTGAGCTTGCAGTCAGCTTTCTTGGACCTCTATTCCTTCCAGATGTTATCACATGGGACTCTTGGGCAGACTCCTGACGAAGCCAAAGCCTATGCTCCTGAAGTTCTGGATTGTGAGCTTGCATTTTGCTTGCTTGTACTCGTAGGATCCTTAACTCCACCATCTCACAGTAACTGCAAACAAGGCTACCTTTGACCTTCAGAATGTTTACAAGTCCTTCCTTGTTTGTGCATATGATGTCCAGCAGAGCACCGTTCCTTGTGTGATCTTCTGTCAGTTGTGTCAGAAGGATGTCATTGATGTTCTCTGTGAACCCCATAGTCTGGTTATGTCCTACTGTGCTGTCCATCTTAGCAGATATTGGGTGACTCAAGTGCCCCAAAAAGACCAGGGCCTGTGAATGTGATACTGCTTCCAGATGTCTGAAGAAGGCCTTATCTACTTCTTCCTGATCAGTTGACCTATAGGAGAAACCCACTATAATGTCACCAATACTGGTGTGCTCTTTAATCCTTACCCATAAACTCTCATTGGCTTATCATTCATCCCCAGACAGAGCTCCATGCACTTCAGCTGCATAAAGGACAACTCCCTTTCCTCGTCTTCCTGGCTTATCCTTCCTAAAAAGCCTGTATCTCTCCATTACAGCACTCCGGTCATGTAAATCATCCCACCACATTGCTGTAGTAATCCCAGCAAGATCCCAGCAAGTTACAGTAAGTAGCCCCGCAACTCCACACAGATCTCTAATTCCTTATGTTTATTCCTCATGCTGCACATGTGTACAGGAATATGTACACATGTTCCTGCACATGTGTAAAGTGTACAGGAACTTCAGAGAGCAGCATGCTGATTTGTTGAACCTCTTGAAGCTAGTTCTGCTTCTATCATCGCTGCACTTCGCTTAATTTCATCAAAGTTCATTCTTCATTAATTTTTGTGATTCTTACTATAATACCATATAGCATATAGCAACTGTAGTAGTGATGACATGTAGTGATGATTTAGCGATTAATGTAATACAATTTCATTCACTGGCTATTCTCATCCAAACCAAAAAACCTACACATTGGTCTTCCCCATCCTTCTGTATCACCCACTAAGTGCACCAGGCCCTTGTGCATAAACAATCCCATGGATGGGTTTGCCTTTGCCTTTGGCAGGAATAATCCTGGCTGTTTTCACTAACAGATTTTTCATGTGTACCATGAGGACTTTATCCTCTTCCACAGTATGCAAAAGTTCTGACTGGGCAGGGCCAGGTTGACTGGCAGATCCTCTAGTCTTAACTAACCAAGTGGCCTTTGCTTAATGTGTATCCTGGTGTTTGAAGGTCCAACCACCTGTTGCTCTCAATGTAGTCTTTAACAGTCCATTGTATCATTTGATCTTCCCGGAGGCTGGTGCATTATAGGGAATGTGATATACCCACTCAGTGCCATGATCTTCGGCTGAAGTGTCTATGAGGTTGTTTTAGAAATGAGTCCCAATGTTTGACTCAATTCTTTCTGGGGGGCCATGTCACCATAAAACTTGCATTTCAAGGCCTCGCCAGTGTTCCAGGTGGTGGCATGGGGCACAGGGTATGTTTCCAGCCATCTGGAAATATTTAGGGCCACAAAAATGATCAGAGGGATGGAGCTCTCCTACTGCACTAGCAAAATCAGCTCTCCTACTGCACTAGCAAAATCAGTTGTGGCATACCACTTAGCTGCCTTTGATTCCAGTTCATATTGGATTCCTAGCATGTCCAGCATGGCAGCACTCAGCAATGGCGTGATTCATTCAGGCCACGATAGCCTATTGTTAGCCTCCACCCTTCATTGTACTTCCACAATGGCCATATGGGACTGCTAAAATGTAAGTGAGTCTTGCTGATCAGTTGGGTCTCTAGTTGATGAACTGGTATATTGGTGAGAATCAGGGAGTCTCAGTTGGTGTGATATTGCCACCAGTGCACTGTTGCTGCACTTGATTTTCTTTGACCCTCAGTAACCCCATAAAAGAAGGGTCCAAGAGACTGGGCAAGGTAGACAGCTGTTTAATTTCCTCCATCTGCACAGCAACTATACCAAAAGCCTACTGGTACCCTTTTGGGTCCTTGAAATACCCTCTCCTGAGGTAGTCTATGCCAAGGATGCACAGAGCCTCCAGGCCAGTCATGGTGGGGTGCTTTTGCCTTTCATTCCCAGTTAGGCTCACTTCAGCTTCCAACACAGTTAAATGCTGGGACCCTTCTGTCACTCCAGAAATATATATGGGTTCTGCCCCTTCATAGCTTGATGGCATTAGGGTACACTGTGCACTGGTGTCTGCCAGACCTTTATACTCCTGGGGGCCTGATGTGCTATGCCATCTAATCCACAAAGTCCAGTGGATACCTGATTGTCCCTTTTTTCCACCTGTCTGGAGTCAGGGCCATTCTATTTCTGACCATAGTATCTGCTATCAATGAATGGATTTGTGTGCCCCATGTTGGCCACCAAAAAGGACTGTCTGATTTAACCCAAGGCAGCAACTAGGACCATGAATCTTCTCACTCACTCGCCCAACCTCCAAGTACGGTAGGTAGAAGAGGGAGAAAAGAAGAGGAAAAAAAAGACTCGTTGGTTGAGATAAAGACAGTTTAAGAGAAAGTAAGGGAAGAGAATAATAATAATAGCAACAATATTAATAATAATAGTAGTAGTAGTAATAATAATAATAATAATAATAATAATAATAACAACAGCAAAAGAGTACACAAAATAANTAAAAGTTCCTGACTAATATAAGCATTACTTAGCAACAACTAAAAAAATATGTGTTGTCAATATTATTCTCATACTATATCTAAAAACCAGCAGCTATTAGAAAGAAAATTAGCTCTATCCCAGCTGAAATCAAGACACCCAGAAAGGGTCTGGCTGTTTTTCCCATAAAGGTGCTTTGTAGGCTTGTCCTTGCTTACATGCAAATGCTAGAGGTGGCTCTGCTTAAGACAAGTTTTCTTGAATTTATCATATCTTTCTATGATGTTAGTCAAGGCCCTTTGCTGAATAGCTCTGTCCATCATTGGCTCACAAGTCTGCTGGCAACTGTATCCCTCCCCTGTCACATATACACTCCATATCCAGATATATACATATGTACATATATGTGGATATGTGTCTATACACATACATATAGATACACACACACTATACATATAGGTATACATATATGTATATGTATGAATATGCATATTTTCCAATAATGAGCTTTCATCCTGATCAGACAAACAGCAGATCAGGTTGTTAGTTCTGTTCATGTTTGTGAGTCTGTTTTCTATCTGTGTTGATTACAGGTACTGGCCATATATATATATATAAATGCATATGTAGATTTGTGTAGGTATATACATAAACCTTTAAAGTGTAATGTGTGAGTGTGCCCATTAGGGTTAAATGATCAGCTTTGCTAGTGGCTGGACCTGCAAACATGAAGTTGCATCAGTCTTGCAGCTATCAGACTGACAGATTTGGCAACACCTAAAAACCAACCAACCAAGATTTAAGACAAATTTGAGATTTTAGACTTTTGGTATCATCTGACAGTGAATGCCAGTCTGTTCCAGCACAACAGGACTTCTGGTCTTAAAAACCCACATTCCTCCTTCTCGTTTATTCACAGATTAGGACAGTACTTGATCAACAATATTTAGAAATTCCCATCTCTGACTCGTGATTGTGCTTTCAAACTCATTCAAAATAACTAAATTTGTAGTGAATTTTTGCTTAGGCAAAAATAAGTAAGTGCTTTCTTTGCTTACACCTGACTAATCAGGAATTTAGAAAAACTAGCCCTTCAAAATTTGGCTCTGGTAGTATGAATAGCCTCCTGGTTGGATCTGCTAAAGGGCAGTCTTCTCCCACTGAAGCGAGTAGCAAGATTATGATAAGAATTTGGGAACTGGACTATTGACAACCACTAAAATAAAAAGGTACCAAGTTACATGAGATGCATCCACATGTCGTAGGCATTAGTCTGGAATTCACTGAATTTTACTTTAAAGGATCTGAACTCAGGTCATTCAGGTCTCAGTGCATAGGATATTAACATTTTAAGTGATTTTACCAACATAATGGTTTGTGTACCTGAGACAGGGAACTGAAACATGAGTTTTATTGAATTTCAATTCCAGAATGTGAGCTTTTCGCTCTTTGGTCTGTATAACTCTGTGTGAACTTAATACTCAAATCTTCTTCCTGACTATGACTTGACTTCCTTGATTAGTCATTCGCTAGAGTGTTATCAGAAAGTCGCTTGGGCTGTTCTCATTGACTTATTGGTATAAGAGGGATTCAAGGAATGGAAAACATCAAAACATTTGCTTAAAGAAACAAAACCACACGAAAGTCCATGGTAAGAAATAGAGAGAAGACAGCTCAGAAGTCATTGTTCAAAGTTCACCAACTGAAGCAGCAATAAGCTTACATTTAGAATATTCTAGCTTCTAATTTCAAATGTGAAATAAATATATCCTCCTGGAAGAGGGCGACCATCATTACATGCTGACTAGTAAAATCTGGAATCCATACTTTCTCTGTAAAGAAACTTCATGGTTTGTTTATTTTATGGCATTATCAATTTCACATTGAGTTGTTGTCTATTATTCACAAAGAATCATCTTCACGAGAAAGTAAATAGTGACTCTGGAGAGAAAAAAATCTATAGAAAATAGTTTTTTTTGAATTGTTCTTTAAGATGTAAAATCATCAGTTTTAAAATCAACGTAAAAGTTCTTTCCCTCCTATTCCAGCTTTTTGGGATTTCTGCACCGTTATTCATCTAATATAAGGACATCGCATTATCCTATTAGCTGAGAGCAGGAGCAATTTGTCATTTCTTCACAACATGACAAATGTGGGCAATTGACAGCAGATGGTACACTCAGGATATTCTGATCAGATATTTGGGCCTTCTGTGAAACTTCTTCCATTGTACTTCTTGCA
>VXBH01004073.1:0-19896 GCA_013400035.1 Rynchops niger
TTCCTTATCCCTTTATGTAAATTAATGCAGTTGTTTGGCTCATGAACAGCATGTTGTTAGTTTTTATAGTTGTTTGCAGGGTGAAAGAGTGTTATATTTAGAAATACATTAACGCAACAGGAATATTCTCTGGAGCTATTGTCCATAGCTAAAATACTGATAAGAGAAAGAAGGGGCCTGAAAAAGCCAGCCCTTTATGACAATGTGTAGGCAGAGTCAATTTTGTTCCAGAAAAGACCCTAGCTGAGACTATTCATATTAGCATTCAGCCTTTGTTGAACATCTCTCTCATAAAACTGGTCTATGTCTGCTTATTAATAAAGTATTTTGTTTCTCTGGACTCCTCATTAAAGGAGAACGAACTGATCATGCCCAAGAGTTGCATTACTGCTATTCAGCTCCCACCTCTCCTATTAAGAATTCCCCAGCCACCAGGTCTGTGGCTAAGTAACATTAACATAAATTTTCCAGGGGAAAGACTGCAGCACAAACAGACTCCTGGAGAGAAAGAAAGGTGACCTGGGTAATGGCTAGGCTTACACACTGTGTCCTGCAACTCCTTCCATATTCAGGGGACTTCACCAGCTGCTGAAAACCTGTTTGCACAAGAGGCGGTCTTGGGGTCAGAGAGGAATCTGCAAAGCAAATGTCATGACACCTTTTGGCAGAGATAGTGTTGGGGAAAGAAGACACAACGTAAGACTAATACAAGTCAATAGACTTAAAAGTACCGAACCACACTGGTGAAAAGCCTTACAACTGTTTTCTTGGGTATTTGTGCAACTTGCTGAGGGAACTGCATGCCAAAAAATCTCATAAAATGCAGGTTTAGTACCTCAGTCTATCTATCTTGTCTGTCTCTGGTATAATAACCAGATTGTATTTCAGCGTGGCTCCTTTCTCAGGCAAAAAATTAGAAAGCTTTACTTGTGCCTATATCTGCTTTCAGCAATGACTTTCCACGTACTGCTGATATGCAATGTTGAACAGACACTGTCCAGCCCCAGAAACAGAATGCATATAAACTTATCAAGGTGCTGCTGCTGCACCTGAGCTAATCAGCAGTAGGCCTAATGAGCCCAGGCAAAACCCCACATTAATTCAGTTTTCATGCTGTCAGGACCCAGGCGAGCACATCTGCAGCACAGTGCTGTGCTCTGCTCCACTGTGTGGTACGTAGGTGTCCTCTGTGGACAATCTCCATCGCACCTATGTGTTGTAAGCTGTTGAGGTGGTGGAGGGGTAGGGGGGGACCTTATCTTTTTGTGTCCCTGCAGAATTGAATTTAGAACCCTTAACATCTTTGAGGGATTGTGTCTTACAAGATTACAGTAAATAACCGCATAATGGCATAATAGGGAACACATTTATGTCATAGAGGCAAGTTTTTGTAGTTGTAGGAAGTATTTGGAAAGCAAAGTATGAAAATGAAAGGGTGCACTTGTACTGAAAACCTAATTTGAAAGTTACAGGTAAGCAGTCTGCCAAGTGATAGATAAAAATACGCAATTAATGTTACGAATAAAAAATAAAGCCCTCCCCCTCATTCAAGGGTAATAATTCTTTAAATAGTTTAAAAATTGTTGGGGCTCACTTGTGGGAGGCAAGGAGAGAACAAGGGAAATAAAAGTTATTTCCTTCCTCCAAACTCTTTGCCATGCAAAGAATTGAGCTCCAAAATTCCCAAATGAGTTTCAACTGTTATGGAGGGTTTGCACATGTCTGATGGTCCTCCAGAGGCAGCTCTCCCAGTAAGCCAACCCTTCCCACAGCAGCGCACAGGAGCCACAGCTTCTGATACAGCCACAGATGGGGCAGGGAATGGGCTCCTGTAAAATTCCTGTCATATTCAGGCTTTGCTCTGCTTCTTCTTGGTTGTCACTGCTCAAGTAAGCTGCTAGCCTTGCATTGATGGAAATAGGTGCTGCTCACCCATAATGCCTCCCTGAAGGACACACAACCCAGGTAAACAGAGGCTGATGAACAGTTTTAGGAATGGGAAGGGGGGGCCTGAGGTCTGGACCAGAGCTGGAAGGTAAAGCCAGGTTTCCAGGCATGGAGCTCTGACACCAGTCACCACCTCTGCCTCCCCAGCACAGCCACAAGCCTGCAGCTCAAACAAAAGCTGTGGGCTTACTGCGTGCAGCCAGCTTCTTGGAAGCCAGAGCATCTGACTGCTATCAGCACACAAACGACAAACACCACCACCTTCTTTTAGGTGTTCTGTGACCTGTCCAAGTTAGGCATTTCCTCTCATGAGCACGAAAACATAGAAATGTAGTTTGAGAGCATTCACTCCCTCCCTCTAATGCCACTGTTCAAGCTCAAGTGTTGAGGCAGAAGAGAAATTGACTTCTTTGAAGAAGTGTGGGCTGGGAGTGAAGCTAGCAACTCCAGACCAGTTAAGGGGTATGTTGTTCACAAACACTTCTGTGGTGAGGGCCAGACACGCAGCAGACAGCAAAACATAACAAAGGTGGCAGAGGAATAAAAGAGTGGCATTTAGATTTGTGGAGAGTCTTTGACTTTCTTGAGGCAACATACCGTTTTGCAGTTTAATATACTATATGTAGGAATGTGTCTCTTTGCTAGTCACCTACTTATCACAAGTAAAGCTTAAGATTCCCTAAATTTCAGATTATCAGTGTATCAAACACACAGTTTTCTTGTGCTCATAAGCAAAAAAATTGTCTGACGAGTAGAAAAGCAGGTAAACTCATATGGTAATGTTCCTGATGTGAACAGTAGAATGGAAGTGACTGAGAAATTGCCCATACTAAACACAGGCAAATTCTGTGCTTGTCTTCTGTCATACTAATGACTCCATACCAGAAACCTATTATATTTAAAGAAATATTTAAAAGAAAGAAAAAATGTCAAAGAAATCCGGATGAATGCCAGTCTAAGGAGTTATAGGCATGCAAAACCAGTTTATTCAGAGTTTCTTTCCCTTCTACGTGGAGGCCCCATGGCTCTGCTGGGAACTCTGCTCAGTAGCATACTTTGTAGTTCACTGACTGGGATTTTCTGTGTCTATGTTATTAATGGTAAGTAGTTGGTAAATGTGTAAATCATTGCACATCGAGATAATACAGAACAGTACCCACTGTGGTATCATAAATCTCTAAAATTGATTCTTAAACTAGCTGAGATGTAGTCTAGGGTTGCTTGTTCAGGCTTAATTTGACTTATCAGCTATGATACCATCTGTATTTGAAGAGAAACAGCTGCATTTTCAGCTACTAAAGCTGACTTGAGCACTTTATAAAAGAGACCAGTTGAATCAACACAGATACAATCTCTTTCATATTCATTAACTGTCCCAGCTGAAAAATGTTCCAAAGCAAATAAATGAAGCAAAACCAAGCAATAATATAAGTGTAGCATTTCAGTGAATGGAAAATTTTCTGTTTCTGAAACCAGTTAGAGCCTTCCCCAACCCAGTGACAGAAAACTTTTTATCCAGGCATGCAAGTGACAAATGGGCTCCTACAGGTCTTCTAAAGAAAAAAGTTATTCCCTGTGTCAGCGCAGTGCTCCCTGCCACCCAGACCTCCTAGGGTACAGGCTGGGAACCCACCAAAGCACACTGGCTCCCTATGCTCAGTCCCCTCAGAGGAGGCTGGGACATGGAGAGGGCAAGCGGTGCCATACCATGCACCATCGTGCCCACCGGGGCCCATCATGCTGCTAGGGAGTGACTGCTTCCCTCTCGGGTCTCCATCCACATGAGCAGGAGCCGGTACTGGCCAGGTGCTTGTTTCTCCGACAGGCTTCCCGCAGCAGGGTCAGGACTTCCTGTCCAGGGACTCGGCTCTCACCATTAGGCTCTCTTGAATGCAGCTTGGCTTATTCCAGACTGAGCTTTTTTAGGGAAAAGCCATTAGTTTGAGATATCCAGAAAGAACTGCTCTTTCAACCAGTTGCATTTGACTGAAAGTTACATACCACTACCCCTCAGAGAGCGCAATAAAAATCCAGGCCCAGAAGAGGCAATTTTGCCTGCTGCTGTTTTGGTCTTCTGCCCATTGGAGACTGGGAGTCCCTTCAGCGGAGTCTCACACATGCCTGAGGCTAGCTTGGCTCCTGGCAGCCCTGCTGCACCTCTCGGGGCATGGCCTGCAGGATCTCACGCAGGACGGCAGCAGAGAGAGACAAGAAGGGACTGGCCTTAAAGTTAAAAGCCCTCTGATGCTCAGGAGGCTGGAGCTGTTACCACCCTGGGTACTCCAACGTGCTTTTCCTGCGAACAAGAGATCTGTCATAAGTTTAATTTAAGAAATATTAGATCAATTAATTTTGTTGTTGTCCCCAGTCTAAGGTACATTGGCCAAAACTAATCATGGTATCAAAAAGAGAAGCCAGTTTAAAATTATGCCTGAACACAGGCTTGGAAATCACAGCCAGTCCCACTCCATTATCTACCAAGTGAGATGCAGGCACTTGGAAAGTGCAGAGGAAAGAAATCGTCTTTATTGCTGTACTCCACTTTCATTGTTACTGCTTTTGCCTATGCTGAAGGGGGATGAGGGAGATGATTAAGTCCCTGTTAGCTGAGATCCCTGGGCAAAACCCTCCGGGTAGCTAGCCAGCAGCTTCTCAAAGCTTTGCATGCAGTGCTGACTTATGGCACAAGTGACCTGAATCCATCTTTCCGTAAAACATGCCGGAATAATGCAGACCCTCTGTGGGCCTTTTCCGAGCTTGGATGATGCCTCAACACAGCCATCTGCATCAGTCCATCTCACCACAGCATGCAGCCCAAACGGAGGGGATGAGGGGTGTTTTTGTTTGTCTTCTAAAGATACCTTTCATCAAACACTGAACACAACAGACACGCTGCCAAAGATCCTTCCTCCAAACAGCTTCATAAGACGAACACATCCAGCTCCCCAGGGAATGAAAACTTTCAGTAATATTTTTATGTCTTATATTATGCAGAGCAGAAATCCTGAATAATGAAGTGTCAAAACAAGACAAATAAGACAATCTGTTTGCTCAAGCAGAGACAGGCAGAACAGAGCCTCCCGTGCCATGAATGTCGTGAAACTAACTAGGTGTAACAGCACAGCCTGAAATCTTGTTCCTCTGCACATCTGTCCTTTCAGTGTTTACCTGGCCTACTTAAAAACATTCCTAAGTTTCAATTTCGATGTTGGGGTTCTTTTTTTCCTTTTTAACTAAAATAGGCAGAATTTTATCTCCAAGGAAAACGTAGATAAGATAGCAGGATGGTGTCACAAATGGCAGTGTGTGTTGGCAGGCTAGAGACCATAGACGGTCTATTTTCCACTTCCAGTCACGGGGCCCAACAGAAGTTGTATGAAGCATACTAGCAAAGCCAGGTGATGCCTTTACTAAGCATTTCAATTCAGTATCCTCATTTTAATGAGGCACAGGGGAGAATCCTTATTTTGCAATCCTGACGTATTGTTGAGCTTGCAATATGAAATACACACCCAGCCTTTAAACTCAGCTAAGCAGTAGAGATTGACTAGAGAATAGTGCGTAAATACACTGCACAGCTGGACATTTAGAATGTTTAATAAAGAAAAATAAACAATGTTTCTGCATATATTGTATCTGTTTCATATAAAACACAGCAGAATATCATAAAGGAAATTAGAATAATCAATTGTAGCTTTGTTTATCCAAGCAATGTAAGACAGAAATCTACTTTCCATGCAGGCACTCCAGTTGGAGAGTCCTGTAAACTATTTACTACGTCCAGTAGAAACTGATTTCTAGTAACATCTGTGGTAGCTACTACATAGAAATTAGAAAGGGGTGAATTTAAGTGCAAAGGTAACTGGAAAATATACACATGGTTGTGAGAAATGAATTTGAATTGAAAAGGGATGCTTTTCAGTTTTGATTAAAGCGTTTTTGAATCTATGTTCCTACAGAGGAAGCATAATGAAGCCTGATGAAGAGAAATTGCAATGGATCATTGCACAACTACTTCTGTTTCCTGCTACCTATGGGAAGAGTAGAAGTGACATCTCACACCACTCGTGACAGACCAGAGATGGCACCAGTCATCACGTCAGCAGGGAACTCATCACGGGCAGCTGAGAACTCCAGCCACCTAGAAAGCCAATGTCATAAGATGACCCCTTAAGTGATATGAATGGCTGCAAATGAAAGACTGTAAGGAAATAACTTTGTGCAGGTTGTAGCTGTGGCACTTAGAGTCATCATAGCAAAAAATGTCTTCTCAGGAAAAATCAAATACTTGGACAGTGATGTCCCTAGCAAGAGCCAGTACACCGGGCAGAATGGCAATGATAACCAATGTGTTGCTGAGGTGGAAGGGCACACAGGTCAGCTGCCAGGAGACTTATTTTCCTTCATCAATGCCTGATCACCTGTCAGGAAGTTATCACCAATGCACCCCAGAGACTTTCTGGATTGCTTGTGCCCTGTTGGGTTCTCCATCCAGCAGTTACCAGGGTGGCTGAAGACCTCTGTGTGGACCAGGACTTGCAAATGTGAGGCTTCTTGAAGGTGTCTGAGAGGCCTCATCTACTTACACTTCCTGGTCAGGCGATCTGCAGCAGACACTCACTACAACATAGCTCATATGTTGGTGTTCTCACTAATCTTGACCCAGAAGCTCTCAGCTGGCTCACTGCCCATCTCAAGGCAGAGCTCCATTCAATCCCACAGCTCTCTCACAGAAAGGGCTCACATAAACTCGTCCTCCTCTCCTTCCTGGCTTGTCCCTCTAAAAAGCCTGTATTCACCCATGGCAGGACTCCTTTACGTGGGCTATCCCACCACATCTCCATGATCCCAGTGAGACCTTAAACCTGCAGATGCAGACAGACCTCTGATCACACCTGTGTGTCCCCAGGACTGCAGGCGTTAGTGTGCAGGTGCTTCTGACAGGCACCCAGTCGTGCCGGTTTCCCAGAAAGGACATGGTAGATTTCCTCACAGTGCCATGGCATTTAGGCTGAAAGCCCTAATGTGCAAGGGTTTTGTTGATGCAACACAGGCTGTACAGAGTCATTCAAATCAGACTATTAGCATTTTCCATTTTCCTAATGGAATATTACTCTCTAGCAAACACACATATATATGCACATACATATAAAAACAAAAAAATCATACATTAGCCAGAAATACCAATTCATAATAATGACAGGCAGCACACTAATGAAGAGCTAAGTTAGCTGCCTCCAGTAAGATTCAATATGTCTGTCTGAACAGTAAATTATTGTTGCTTTAGTGGGTGTTTGTGAGAAACACAATGCCGTTTTTTCCCCATGTGTAATAATTTTGGGTATTTGTTACGGTTTCATGTTATGAGAATGGCTGCTCTGAAATACCCAGCTGATGTATGTTACAAATTCCCAATGAAACTAATGGTGCACACAAGAAATAAATCTACTTTTGTATTTGCAGCAGGAATCATTTCATTTGGTTTGTCCGTTTTTTGCTTTCCTGGAAAAGACCAAATACCTGCCTGCTGATGGGAAGTAGTGAGTGAATTCCTAATTTTGCTTTCCTTGTGTATACTCGGCTTCTGCTTTATGTGTTAAACTTTCTTTATCTCAGCCCATGAGTTTTCTCATTTTTACCCTTTTGAGTCTCCCCCCTGTCTCACTGCAGGGGCTGAGCGAGTGGCTGCGTGGGGCTCAGCTGCCAGTCGAGGTTAAACCACAACAGAACCATTCTCTGTAGTGGGTATTCCCTTTCCTGACCCAGTGACATGTCTGCACACAGTTAAGGTAACACGGTGATTTAGTTGTCTGACTCCACCTTCAAATCAGGTACGTAGACATCTGGGGTCTGGTGATGCAATCACACTGCACCTGCTTCTTTGGCAGCTTTGCAGCACACATAAAAAAAAAGATAATAATCCAGTTTCTAAAATCTGCCTGTAAAATAAACACAAAACAATTAGAGAAGGGTCACAGAAGACCATTTCTGCTGGACATCCAGAACACAAAGAACAGACTTTTCATTCACCAGCAAACTACACTAAATTAAAAAAGTGGGAAACAGAAAAAAAGTATCTGGACTTCTGTAATTCCCGGTTATGCTCAAATAGGGTATTTATTACAAAAACTAGAACTCAGTGGGTTTAAATGACCAGGGATTAAAACAACAATGTCCACTGCTGTTCAGTCTAGCCTAACATATCTTACGAATACATCCCATGGCTTTCTAAGGCTAGATAAGTCTTAGTGATTGTTAGAAGCTTTAGCATATATGTCAACTGCATACAGAATCTGTCAAATAAGAAATCTAGAGAATAAGAAATCATCTAAAGAAAAACATATTCCTCACATTTTCTGCATTACACTTTCAGAACTTCTAAAGAAGTTATCCACTTCTTTAGAATGTTATCGAACATTTTCATGTTGAAAATGCAATTTTCATTAGGTTGAAGAGATGGCTGCACATTTCAGGAAACACTTCAATGACGTTTTTATTGTTATAGTCAGTAAACAGTTTGATGAAAACACCACAAAGTTGATGCAAATAAAGGAGAAATACCAAAACAATATTAATTTGTAGTTTGCAAATAAAGGAAATCCCCACAATCTCTGCAGCTAGCTGAGTACAAATGGACATGTTAAAAATACAAGCATTAGTTGCATTAAAAACACCTTCTGGCAGTTTATGTCTTGCAAACAAAAAGGATACTCAGATTGCTGTGAATGTCAAAATAAAGAACAAAAGCACAAAGTACGCTATCATGATCACTCCTTATTAGTCTTCTATTAGTTTCATTATCTGAAAGTCTTTTTATATTTCTGTTGTTTTTCAGGGCCATCACCAAGTGAGACTAGCTACACTTAGCTAACACAAGGACTGTTTGGTCCTGAAATAACACAGTAGGAAAGTTGTAGACTGAAAAAGTTGTATTTGCAAGAAGAAATACAAAAAATAAAAATTCTGGAAAATAAGAGATCATTAGTAAGTTATTAGCAAGAAGTTAAAAGACTCTGTCCCCACACTGCTGACACCAGCTGCAGTGTGACATCAGTCTGTAAGACGGTGAAGGGCAGTACGTCTGGCAGAGTTCAAATCATAAAATATGTCCAGTTATTCAGAGATCCTATGTGAGATATTTGAGATTACAGTGTAACTACTTTCTAGAAAACTGACTGATGATATGAAGTTCTTACTGGTTCTTTCCTCTTCTATAATATTTTTGGTTCTCATGTATACAAAGAATGGAAAGAGCTCAACAAATAAACTACTCAATCGAAAGCATGGAGCATAGGATTAAGATTCCCCAAATCCTGTATTCTCTGTTTCAGGTTCATTTCTTACCATGGCAAACTTAGCAAAAGATTTCTACTTCATCCTTTCATTGCCTTCCCCTCCTTGTCTACCAACCTGATCCTTTGGTCACCACAGTTGAGTTATGCCCGTAGAAATGTTTGAGGAAGCTCAGTGTGAACTCATCTTGCCTTCACATAAAAACCTCAGGCAGGTAGTAGACGTCAAATTTTGGTGGTTACACAGGTTCAAGCACAGGCACCTAAAACGGATCCTGTCTTGAAGAGACAATTTGTTCTTTTGGGAGGTCAATTCTTCTGTTTGAGAAGGAATTGGAAGAAAAACAATAGGTGTTACTGATACTGCTTGATAAAGCGGAGACTATATAACCATCCTCATTCTGTTTACACCGATAAAAGGGCCAGGAAATTTAGCCCAAATGTTTTCTGGAACAACTTAAAGCACCCCGCAGAAAATTTACTTTGAATTTGAGGTCCTGCCCAGTGACCATTGACATGTTAAATCCCCACAAAGAGATCCCCAAAACATGCACCCTGCTGGATTTACATGTGGTAGACCCAGTGTGCAAGAGGTAAGTGATGACATGTGTCAACTCATCATCCTATTGTCTTCACAGAATTTTAATTCACAAGATAAAATAGACCTAGCTGACAACCTGGAAATCTTGGTCTCTGTATAATCTTCCATCTCACAGAAGGGCAAGTAGGTTTTTTTCCTGATTATTTTTGGTAGAGGGAAGAATCCTACTGCCTTTCTCTAAAGCACGCTATTTGGAATACGACTACAGCATAAAATTTCAGGATAGTGTTGTAATAAAATATAGATATCCCCCTATACTTTCAGTAATTTTTTATAAAATTTTTTCAGTTACCATCACTATCAGCTGTTTTCATGGGCTGGGTTTCCGTACACTTCTCTGATCTCTCAGCTGCTTCCTGCAATCCCTGAGTACCAGAGCTCGCTCTTTTTTCCTCTCTAGTCTCTCCATTGCACTGAGACATCTGCAGACTTATGCTTCTTATTGCCAGAAAGACATAAGAATGTCTTTCTTCTCTTCTGCCTCCTGCCTGAGTGTTTCATTTGGACTCTAAAATAGTCAAAACTTTTATATAATCGGCTGAAAATTTTCCACTTCACTGAAAACTTGAAAATAAGTCAAATGCTTTTAAATAATCCATGTATGTGTCCATATCATTGACAAGACTTTTCTTATTGCAAATACCCAGGCAAAAATTTCAGCAAAATATTGAGGACAGCTTGGTAACCAGTGAACACAGAGGTGAGAAATGAACAATATTTTCTGTGGAGAAACTTCTCAGCTTAGCTTAGATAATTATTGTTTGTACAACATAATTTCTTCTCTTTCCTCATTTGTCCATTCCTGTGTCCTTGGGATCTGGTGACTTAGTGAAGCTGGGCAAGGTTTCACCCTACTTTGAACAGCATGGTTTTCCAGGTGATGGGAAGAGACCACAGCTAACCACATTCGCTTTCCAGTGAGCTCATAGCAAGGCTCCCAGCATCACTTCTGACTGTTCAACTCCCAGAACCTGGAAAGAGTTTAAAGACACAAACAATCGCAAGTTGTAACCTCCATGCAACTCTTTAGTACTTAATCTCACAGACTTACCAGTGCAAATGTAGCAAACCTGGGCCCGACTGCCTTTCTTTCTGAGGGATAGTTAAATGGCCCACAGTCCCGTGAAAGTCTGAAGACCTATGACATTGAAGGAAGACCGTTCATTTGTAGTAGAGCAATAAGCCATCTCTTTCACTGTGCATGAACCACAGCTGATTACTAAGTGATACTTGAAGGTAAAATCTGAATTCATTTCAAGAACACACAGATCTCAAGACTCATGCCATGGAAGAATGTCTATGCCTACCTTACCAAGGCAACTATTCTTCTCTTTGACTATCCTGTCATAGAGTCTGGATTTAATGCTGCAGTCTGGATTATTGCAATGAAAAACAGCAGTTTGTTAGTAGCAGGTGAACAAGTTTAGGCATCATTTGCAGTGATCCAGGCTGTGGAAATATTGGTGATCTACCACTTTAGAAAACACACTGCTGTCTTCAGACCTGCTACAGAGAGCATTAAGACTGCTTTGCATCCTACTTTACCAACAGAAAAAAGGAGCACAAATTGCTACCTGTTCAAATAAGTGCAGATACTCAATGATGTTCTAAATGATGATCAACAGAAACAACCAGATTCTAATGAGCGTTTGACCTCCTCATGAAAAAAAAAAAAAAAGAAAAGGGAGCTTTCCTGGCAATAGCAGTGATGTAACTGTGCTTGCACACAGCAGAGGTCTGCTCAGAGCAGATATGTCACATCACAAGCTATTTGTCAAACCAGCCAGCATTCAGCTGAATGTAGACTTGGCACATTGACACTGTTGTCATCACAGCCTTCCTGCTCCCTTACACATTTTACCCTTTCCATCTGAATATTGCAGAACAGGAACCAAACCTTTGAGTGCTCAGAAAAATTTCTATTAAACATACAGAGAAGAAGAAAAAGTCTCAGAGATCTATTCTTTTATGAAAAGCAGTAAATAGAAGTGCTTGCCCCTAGATTTTTAAAGAGGAAATGCAGAGTCATCACTGGAACCTGCAGTAATTTTGATGTGTCCACCTACATTCAGAATTTTGAGTAGTCTAGCACTGAGGTGATATTGTTACATATGGATTCATATGGATTTGCTGGACAAAAGTTCAAAACCATAATCATTAGAAAGAAGAAATTTTCTTCTCAGACACATTTTTCAAGTTATTAGTAATTACACTGTAGAGATAGTTTTAGAAGACAGGTACCTCAATCTGGCATATCAGGCTCATTTCTTTTACCTTTATCTGAAATATCTGACCTTTAGTTACCTAAATAAATGAGAAGGAGAACTCAGAGAAAATAGGAAATAAAATGGATATATTACAAATATGATTCCTATTGATGAAACTTTAAAGATTCAAGAATACTTGAGAGGTATGATGAGAGAGGAAAACCTGAGTATTTTGTCCTTAAAGTTCTTGAACTAGAAGGTTTTGCAATGCATAGCCCACTTGTTCCGAACTTTAAGCCAAAATGTGTTGATATTTGAGACTTGCTTATGCTTTTCAATACAACCTTTGTACTCTCAGACCTTGGTTATTCCGTGAAGACCAAAACTCCAATACCAACAATGAAGATGTCATCTGTTGTAATGAAGTAAATCAACAGTTTCAGGCTTCTGGATTTNTGAAAAAATAGTGCTTTCAGTGATAAAAAAGATGAAAATACAAAGGTCAGTGCCCTCCCATGAGAAATTCAGAACTTTTCATTAGTGTTGGTTTATGGGGAAGCCTTAAAAAGCAATGTTAGATCTATCTCTACCATGAAATTCATTTGACATTATGCAACTTACGGATTGTTTGAGCTACCCATTTTGAAAGTTCTCATCAAAAGGAAAGCTTTTAAAGGCTTTACATTTAGCATAGCATGATACTTCCTTTGGATAGCTAACAATGAGCTTGACCAGAGACCTAAAGAGTTTGAATACTACAGCCTCCTTAGCACCCAAAGCTAAAACCTCTTTTATCTTCCCAAGTAAAGCTGCTGCAGAATTCAGCTTTTGATACAAGTGACGTACTCCTAAAAACTCCTCTTCAGTTTTCAATGCAAGACCTGTGCTCCTAAAACTCAGTTTTCCCCTAATTTTGTGCCCCAAGAAGAAATGATTGACCAGGAAAAGGAGAAAGTGTCAGGTTCTTTAAAATACTATCAAAATGGGCAGTCCTACCCAGTGGAGTCTCTGTGGGTCTGGAGAGGGTTAAGGTCAGAAGAGCTATGGTTTAGAATTAGTGATGGTTGCAAAAGGAGAACTATGAAGCTATCTGGGAGGAATTACTGCTTAATCACAAGCCCTGCTGTGCAGCAGTGATACAGGTTAATTCATTTCACAGCCACACAACTTCCCGTGAGATCTTCTGATGGCTCACAGCTGTGCTAAACCACAGTATATCCAGCACCAGATCTCACGCAGGGAATGAAATTAACTTACGTGTCACTAGTCATCACTGTGGGCACATCATCTTACACTGCTTTAACTCCAATTTTTTTGAGTGTGACTACTCCTCTTTACCCTAGGGGATATCAGAATCAGACCCCACCTTTCTCAGAGTCAATCTCACTCACGCACACAAACATGATAACATGAAGGAGAAGCAAGACTAGGAAGGACTCCTAGAGCAATCTCCCTTGAATCACAGTGACTGCCACAGTGCAGGATAGCAGTCATCTAGTCTTGAAAGACTTAGGGGAAATCCATTCCTTGCTCCTTTTGTGCGTGACACTGGCCAACAACTTTCATCACCATAATGATACCATTCAGAGGTCACACGCAGAGAGCAGAAAGAGCTTTGCTCACCACATGGTGCTCATAAATAGTTTACCTCACCCTTGTTTTCGTAACTTGGTTATAGCACTTAAATGTGTACCCAGATTGAACTTGTGTGCCTTGCACACAAGTCCTACAATTGTTATAACAAAGTCATACAGCTAGAGAGAGGAGGGTTGAAATATACTCTTACTTAATACTCCAGAAGAATGATCATACAAATGGTCTTCCAGCAGTGTATGTACTTGACGCTGCTGGTCCAGAGGGGCAGTGTAGATTGCAGTGTCCAAATGCAGTGTGCTACTATCCACTGTCTACCCAATCTGCTGAGAATCTCCACCAAAGGAAGAAAAACAACTAACTGGTAGCACACTACAACCAATAAGGTTGTGGAAGGATGAACAGAAATTGAACTGATTTTTCCTGATAAATAGAACAATAAATTAAAACAAATAAATATGGCAATAAATAATATCCGGACAGGATCTCATAAAGAAAAAGCTATTTGTTCTCTTGTGATTTGTATGAGATGCACTCCATTACATTGTCTACTAGACTCTCAGTTTGTTTTGCTGGGAACCAAAAATACATTTCAAAGAAGACTATAGCACAATCTGGTGCACAAGTCAGCCCTGTCCAGTCAGCCTTTTAAAGCTGTGGACTTAGCTTGTAAATTCACATGACAGAAAATAATATTTACAGAACTTTTGTGTCAAGATATCGTCTCTATCAAGACAGCGCTGAGGCATGACACACCTTGTGGAAAGAGTAGTACTTCAGTCTTTTGACCAAATTGGCATCATTAAAATTATTTTCACATCTCAATGAATAGTTCCCTTTCTTCCTAAAGCATTCTTGAAATTCAAAAGCCTGGTGCTTGAAACTAGATTATGCTATATCACTACCTGGTAATATGCAGTTACATACACATATTTCTATCTATCTCCTCTTTGCAGAATGCTTTCTTCTTGGCAGGGGTGGCATTAAAGGACATTTCCCATATAGTTGATTAACGCTGTATTTTCTCTATCAGGCTGGAATAATATATAGCCAAATTTCCCAGAGATTCCATAAAAAAAATCACTAAGGAAGAAATGCTGTTGTTCACATCTGAAATTTCTGTTCATTCTTAGAAGATAAATCAAACACTATGTCCTTTCCCATCTAAAGAAAAAAAAAAGATCTGAGTTTCACATTTCCCCTCTCACCTCAGATCATAACTTGCTCACAGCTGTCTCAGTTTGTGATGAGGTACACATCTGCAGATGGTCTTTGAATTTCATCTGTTCCTCCTAGAAAACACAGCTCCTATGGTATATGTTTCCAATACTGTACCTAAAATCATAGCTGGAAATTTACAGACACAACAGAAAGCAGGTTCTTTGTGTCAAAGGGATAGCAGGGGCAGAGTGACATTTCAGCTGAGGCACTGTACACAAGTATGAAGATTCGGACAAAAGAAATTCCTATCATTCTTGATAAACATATCAGCATGTCTCTTTCTTTGTATGTTTTAAACAAAAAATCTCTATGATAAGCACACAATTCAAGTAGAAGCCAGTCATATTAACCTAAAAAAGAGCTGAGCTCTTGGCCCTAGATTTAATGGAAAAATTAAGATTTCCTCTTTGACAAAGCTGTGAGAGTTTCTTGGCAAAGCTGTGGGAGCAAGTGGAAAGTGTCATTAGTCTGAATTTCACAACATCACTGCACACTTTCCCAAGCTGTACAATATACATAAGATGATGGAACATGCATTTCTGTATAAAAAGCAGATTATACTCACTGATCATGTGTGTTTGTGTATGAATTTCTGACACTGCAAACATACACAGGCACCTTAGATTTAATTTAGCCAGGCAGGATTTACAGAGAATAGCAAAAACATATACAGGTACTGAACAACTTCAAAGCTAAATAGTTCTTACATTGCTGAAAAAAACAGTGGAGTATTTTATCTATGGCACAGAAGTCACATGTTGCTTATTAGAATGAGTAGCAACTGTGACCTCACCCCTGCTTCTAGTATGTCTAGAAAATCCTAGAGATCTAAGACAAAGAAGGAAAGGTTCCCACAGAAATTCCTATAATTTAGACACTTCTAGGGTGAGTTCTTCTCTTCTGCTGAATTCAACTGGAACATTATACCATAGCTATTTTTCCTTTAGACTAACATCTTATAAAAATTTAAGACCAGATAAATAATTTTTAAATAGTTCACAAACTGATAATGGTGCTTTCAGGATTGATTTTTTTCTTTACATGAGGCACCTGCTTTTCTTCCTGTTGTTGTAATATCTAAAAATGAGCAAGATTGAAAGAAATTGATTCCAGAGTTAAATTTTTGGCCTTTGGAACAAATTCTGCCTTCAGCTGCATTTGTGAATTCCCTTCATTTCCCTACTTCAATGCATTGGTTCTATTTGTGGAGAGAGTGAAATAGTCTCATAGACAATAGAAAGCCCTTCGACCATACCCACTGAAATCTGGTGATGTCCAGTCACAGGACCGTCAACAAAAATGCAACACAGAAGCTCAGGCATGATCCATGCTCATATTTCATGTTCATTCTTTGTAAGTAGGGATAGCTATTAGAGATTTGGGCATTGTGGTTGTATCTATTCCTGCTTGTGCTTTTTTCAGTGGTATAACAGATGGTCCACCATACAGGACAAATGATAGAGAACTTCTTCCATGAGCGAAACTTGATGTGACAATTATCAGGCATTCTGCTTTCACCATTTCAAACAAATCCCATACTCACAAATTGAAAGCCCCTTTCTCCACTTAAATTGACCCATTTTTGGATTAAGGAGCTACAAAGTTATCAGGTATCCTCCCTCCACTTTGCACTATTGTTTATCTCGCTTATTTTTACTGCTAATTCTTCATTCAACTTACATGCATGAAATCTAGACCTTTGAAAAGACATAAGCAGGGAAATACAGTGGCATTCACGACTAAATACACTAACTAATGTGATAATGTTTAAAAGCTAATTTGCAAAGAGTCTTTCAAAGTCTTCCATCTTCTCTGGAAGATGGAAGCACCCTTCCCAAAACAGATAGACAAAACCAAGAGTGTTTTTTCATTCCTAAGCCTTTTCCACAGCTCTTTGTGTGCCTTTTTTATCCACTTCTTATTTTCAGGAGTCAATTTCTGCTCCTCCACTTTGCATTAGTCTCAGCTGTGAGCTTCTCAGCTGCTCCCACGGGGAGCATTTTTCCAGAACTGCCCATGTCTCCACAACTCTGTGTTCCTCAAATCCATTTAGATATACTATAAAAAGTAAGCACCTAGCAGGTAGCTGTCATGAATTGTACTTTCTAGCTGCACATTATCAAGGAACAACACATGAGCAGTTTTTAAATTCGCGACATGGCTTCTCACTTTCCCTCTCTTGTTCCTTTTCCTAGTCTCCCAGTAGCTTTGATTCAGCAAAGCACTGAATCTTGCATATGACTTTAAACTGTGGTTTTAATCCTCACTGAAGTGGCTTCCTCCCCACCGTGGACACACACACATACGAGTGCACAGCACGACATGTGTTTTGCTGAGTTAGGGCCTTGCACTGTAAGTTTTCTGGCGAGGCACCACTCCTCCAATGCATTTGCAAAGTACTTAAGCCTGTATGGTCACTTTAAGGTGCTACTCAGTGAACATCAATGGATGTGACAGCAGCTGCCAGCTTTCACAATTTGGCAGACACATGGAACTAAGTGGAAACCCAATGGTGTCTTTATACATTGAAGAGATTCGCTGGAGAGTCATAAAGATCAATACAACACACTTGAATCTAGATTGGTACATAGTAGAACGAAGGCCCCCTGAAACCTACTCTGCTCCCAGTACCAGAGGTAGTATGGACCCACCTCATTCCAAGCATCTGTATTTTCCTGTCTGGGAAGTAGGAGACATGTCAAAATGGAGTACATTTGTCGGATTTAAAAACCCTTCTTCCAAAGAAAGGCAAGGGTCACACTTCCAAGGTGCACAAGATAGCAAGCGGCATGAAAATATCTAGATGAACTACCAAGATCCCTCAGCCTTCTTTAGAGGATAGATGAGTCCAATAGAGATGACAAGCTTACCTTGCTAATTGAGAGACTCCTTGTCACTGTGGCTGTGTGTAAGGGTCATACAAGTACTTAAAGCTGAAATGGTCACAGCTAGTTGACAGTAAAATTTGTCTAATGAGCCAATAGCTCCTGAACTATCTGTGTCGATGTTGCCCTCCGTATTTAATTCACATTAACTTAATGGATTTGCACGTGCTTGCTGATGCGAGCAAAAGATGAGGTTCATTTTTAAGGCCCTCATTATACATTTTTGAGGCAGAGTGCTCCACATGTTCCCCATCCTAGGTACAAATACACAGATAGTACCAGATGTTGTACATTGGACAGAAAGAAGCTAAGCTTCAAGTTGACAGCTGTAGCTGATGAGGTCATCAATATAGTTTAGAGATGGAAAGAGTTCACTGGAAAAAATCTTGTCACTTTTTCTCTTGTTTGAAGTCATTGAGCTTCAGGGTTCAGGGGAATTGTTGCTTTGACTTTATTCTTCTGTAGGCGGGTGGCTGCCTGCCAGTGGCAGCTGCATATGGGATCATTTGCATTGCATGCGGAGTCTCTTGTTTAAAGGGAAGCTCTTCCTTCCCTTAGATCATCTGCTTCTTTAGAGTCAGGGCCACTGTTTCACACAGATTGTATTCTTCCTTTAATCTTTTCTCCCTGCTCACTCTGTACTCTTTAACAAGTACTCCAAAGCCAGGTCTAGCAGACTCATCTGGGATAGCTGAAAAAGGCAGTCTATGGACAAAGAGGGAATTATTTGATATTCCTGTGGTTACATACTTATACGAGAGGATTTCTGCAGTGCCCATATGCTCTCTTACATCACCAAGCTACAAGCAGGAGTCTAAAAAACTGTCATTTTCTGCACACAGGACACAAAATGGATATTAAACCTGTCTTGGGAACAGCGTTCTGTATTTGCACCTCATGCAGACAGTGGGCTACCTCTCCCAGAGCCCCACATCAAATAACTGAGCGACTTTCATCTCCACGAGCAATGCAACTCCTTTCTTTTGCACCTGACAAATCAGGGACAATCAACTATTTTAATGGGTTTTGTGGGGGGAGTAAAGTGTGAGGGAGAGAGGGAAAAAAGCACCCATAAAATGACCTTATAAAAGCTGTGACTAACATATTAGCAATTTGGCTTCGTACCCTGCATACAGGAGAGTGCCTGAAAGTAAAATAAGATGAAGTGACTATGATATAGCTCAGACGCTCAAGTCCAAACTTGCTGGATGGTTGCCTTTTTCAGAGCTGAAGGCACACACTGTAAATGCACTCCTTTCCATATTTAGGATATAAGTTGTCCTTCTATCCCCTTTTGTTTCCTCCACCTCCTCTTACTTCCCTCACGGAACTTTCAGTATGCAAGAGTAGGTACGTTCTTTTTGTCTGACATACGTTTAAGACCTGCTGTGCATGGCCTCTCTAAAGACAGCCAGCAAGACCCATGCACAAGTAATGGCTGCCTCTGAATCGCAATCTGTAAAGTAATTTTACCTTCAAAAGGGAAGAATCTCATAAACTATAAAAAAATCAAACCACAAAGTGGACAGACCTAATTAAAGTGCAATGGCATTTTAATACACGGCATCTCATAAAGCAGAGCAGACATGGTTTTAATAAGATCTTTCTTATTGTAATCTGCTGAGCTGATAAGCAAAAGAGGGGGGAAAGTAGACTTTTAAAAAGTCTTGTTAACCTCCCCTTTTATTTGAAACTCCTTTGCCCCCTCCCAAAAGACAGGGAAAAATAGAAACAAGGAGAACAAGCATGAGAACATGCTAGACAGTTTGCGAGTTCACTGTGTCTTTGCCGGATATACACACATCAGTGACTAACTAGAAAAGGGAAAAGGAAAAAGAAAAAAAGGCAGCGAGAGGAAGCATGTCCAGGCGTCTAATCTTTGGGAAGCTAGCCAGACTTCATTTATAGCCAGCCAATTCAGATTTGCCAGCTGAGACTCTCTCCCTCTCTGTGTCTGTAAGCTGGTCCAGACATGGTGAGTCAGGGAGTTGCAGTGAATTGCTGTGGAATACCAGGAAGAACAAAATGCTGTTAGCAGCGGTTGCAACCGTAACATGTATCAAAGAGCTACTTTTTGATAGTGATTTGTTCTAAAAGCAATTCCTATGTCTCAGAGAAAAAAAGGAGCGTCTGATTACTGCATGTTTTGT
>VXBH01004073.1:19945-30751 GCA_013400035.1 Rynchops niger
CACAAGCTCTGTTAAACCCCTGGTGTATAGTAACTGTAGATTCCAATTGGTTCGTTCCCTTTGAAGTCAGTTTGCTTTTGTTCTTTATCTAACTTGATGCCATTTTCCACAAGCTAATTTGTATGCAACCCTGGTCAGAACCTGCCACCCAGAATTCTGTATGGGAGTTTACTGTCAGGGAGAATGAATTTTCTGTAGGGATAGAAATGGATTTTGTGAGCTTGTGTGGTTGGAAAGTTGGGGGTCGAAGGAATACAGNAAGAGAGGGGGGAAGCTACAAAGAACAACTAAAAATCATGCTTTCCTTAAATGTTCTGAACTTTTCAAAATATTCTGTACTTTGGTATTTACTTGGTATTTTTTTTTATGTACTTTGGTATTTATTGATATATACCATAATAGAGAATGTACTATAGCATCCACGAACAGGAAATGAAAAAGCCCTGCAGAACCCTGAAACACACCGGGACTCAAAAGACCAAATCAACAAAGAAGTAAGCTATGACTTGAAAGCAGAAACAAAATGTGGCCTAGAAATCTGTCTGCATTACACAGTTAGCAAGACTTGTATTTCTTCTGCTTTGCTGTTGTATTTTTGTATGATCTGCAGTCCATAATTTGAATCCAAAATTAATTTGGTGGGGACAGTAGAAAGGTTTTCATGAATACTAGCTATTGCCCCCATATCAAGGACACCTATAGGATTTTGTCAATAAGTTTCAAAAAATTAAAAAGGAATTGCTTCTAGGATGATCACTGCGAATTTTGTTTTGAAATCATCTAGAAGAATCTAACTTAGCCTTAAACATAAGAGTGAATTTTTATACAGAAATTCTAACAACAGATAGAGTTGGATATCAGTGGAAAATATTTTGGAAGGGGTATTAAAACTCATACTTTCAGGCTCAAGTTATTGTTTATTATGGGCCAAAATGAGACCTAATACAGTGGCAGGGAAGGAACAGGGCAACTTAGTCTACATCTGCTTGATGTTATTTTCTGTCTTTGAACCATCTCATCAATGGGAGAGAGAGGAGTCTGGAATAGATGGACCTGAAGTCTGATCTGTTCAGACAATGGCTGTGTTTTATTAGGTTTATTTTGTTTAGCAGCAGCACTGTTTCTGGCACTGTACCATTCCCAAAAACAGAGCCCTGACTAAGCTGAATCATCATGAGATTGAACTGATGCTGACGGGAAAGTGCAGCGCTCTGCAGAGCTCATCATTTCTCACATAACACTGCCATGAAAGCTTTTGCCCTCAGCTGGCCCAGTGCTCAGGATTTACATGGCCTCCCCACAGCTTCTCTGAGCGAGAAGCACCTTTCCCAAGACTTGTCTTGAGAACACACCACCCCTTCTTGTTGGATTTAGCGGCTCACCCCTGGCAACAGAGATGTTAGGCAATTTCAGAGTCGGTTGCTGCATTTCCCCATAAGTAGGTAGGAAATATCCACACAGTTTTAAATTATGGTAAGAGTTCTGCTCTACAGTATGGCCATGCAGCTCTCACCTTCCCCCACCACATCAAGCTCATAGACTCCCATAGAAACAGTCCAATTTACCAGCAGGCCCTCCTCAGCCTGCACCATTCATCATGTCTGTACTCTGCATTTGAAGCCAGAACTCAAGTCCAGCCTCATTCAGCCTTCCATGCACGTCACCAAACTCTCTAAAATCAGCCCATTGCACCCTGTTGCTCAGGTCTGGATAACAGGGCTGAGAAGGAGAATCCAAACTGTGGAGAGGCTTCATTGCACTCGAGCCTTAAATAGCCATTTCACAGCCAAAATCAGGGTCTGACTGTGGCAGCAGTAGCCTCCAAGAGCACAGCCTACTGGAGGACACTTCTCCCCAGAAAATCTGTCAGGTAGGACCACACCCGCTGCTGTGCTTAGGGCTCAGCCATGGTGCATGGCATAGCAATAGAGCGGCCGAGCCTTCGGCACTGCGGCACTTGTGGGCAGGCAGCTTGGCCTTGGCCACTGGAGGGCCAGGGCCATGCAGCCTTTGTTGGGGAGGCAGGAGTTAAGGGCAGGTGTCTCTCCATGCCCATGGAGAGTGTCTTGGAGCTAAGCTGTTGGGCTCCAAGCTGAGGTGTTGTGCCTGAAAGCATCAGCTTCTCCTGGCTGGAGAGGACAGCCGTGCCTTTGTTCATGAACTCAAGGTACAGATGGTGGTAGTCCTTCTGCTTTGTCTCAGCCTTCGCTGTTTAAGGTCTGGCTTCAGGCTAATTTTGGCTTAGTTCTCTGCACTTTAAAGAAAAGCAACAGTGACAGACTTTCTTCAAGTCATGTTAAGAAAAAGGCAGACGAAGATAGTGTTTGCAATCATTATGCATATCTTATCTTCAAACGGATGATGTGGAGTATCTGTTGCTGCCCAGCTGCCCAGAGGCCAGAAGACGCCTTCATCCTCTCTTCACTTTCCTCATAGAGTGATTTCACTGAACTGTGAATCCAGAACTCTTAAAAAGCACCACAGGTGTAATCCTTTGATGGAAATACAGTGCTTCCTTACAGCTTCACACATTGAATATTAATGCCATTACTGGAAGGAACGGCCAATTTCTCACTCATGAAAGAGAATGTTTGCTCAATTGCAATTTTTGCATGCTTCTCAGCAAGCCATCTGACTGACCTGCTACTGTTACTTAGGCCAGCATATAAACTTCAGCCTCTTTGGTTAAAATCAAGTGCAGGAACCAATGTGTAATCAGTCTCAAACTTAAACTAGACGACAAATACAAGACATGTATTTTTTTGCATTAAAGATCATGACTTTCTCATTTCACACTTTATTTAAAAGTAGTGGCTTGCTTTACAAGCCAGACTTTACTCACTCAAAGAAGAGCATTTAGCTTTTAATTTGTTTAAAATGGGAAAGAACAGTTCCTAAACTGTCACAAGTGTTATTAAATCCTTGATAGTGTTTCCGAACTTCTCATTCAGCAATTGAGTGTCCACTATTTCTGCTCAAGGACAAATTTGTTTCACCTCGATCTACAATTTCTTTTTAAAATAATTTTCTTTGTTCCAGCATCATTAAAAGCATTAAAGGCTTCAGTGAGAACAGATTTTTTGCTGCAACCAGCTTGTTTGCAGTTTCTTGGCCTGGTTCATCAGCAGAGATGAGCAACTAATTTGCTCATTGGCTCCTGCTGCTTGCATGCCCATGCTGAACAGTACAGCTTAGGATAAACCACTACAGTAGCATGAGCTTTGAGTGGTGTTCATGGTTGCTCCTCTCCCTTGCACTCCCTCCTGCCCTAGCAGCACCCTCTCAGTGATGTATTTGCATATAACTCCAGTCTCAGGATTGTGAGCTAGATCAGGGAAGGGATGGCTTGAAACAACACCCTAACCGAAAGATTTCTTAATTTCAAATACAGAGCAGATGCCCCATTGCACTGGTAGAGCTGAGGCCGCAGTCACTAGTAGGAAGGAGGAAATATTTATGTTAATATCACCCTTCTCTACCACCAAACTACAGCCTCAGTCACTTTCAATGCTATGTGCAGCTCCCTGGTCATGTGGTGGGCATGGTTTTGTTAGCAAATCTTTTTTCATCTGCTCAGTTTCTAGCAAAATAACAGCCAGTCTCCAGCTTCTCATTGTGAGTGACTGCATTTGATAAGAAGTTGTGCTTCACATTCAAGCTTTCAAACAATTGCGCTCCTGCACCGGGAAGCATGCAGGTATCCCACAATGTGGAGGGCACCAGTGTCTGGGAAGCTCCTGACCACATCTACAATGATTGGAGAGCTTCGCTGCTTGCAAATGTCTGGGCAGAAAATCAAATAGAAAAGGTCAAAGCTGGAAGGAATTCTGTCTTGGAATCAATTCAGCTGATTTATAAAGATCTGCCAAATGTGTACCTGACCTATGTTTGTGCTTTGAAAGATCACTGTTACTATCAAGCATCTGAAGATGATGAAATAGTGAAAGACTGTGAAGAACATTTATTTAGTCTCCTTTAGCTTTTATTCCCCTGTAGCGAGGCTAATGCGAGGTAGCTCACAGCAATAGCTGATGGATTATCTGACAAATTGCTCAAGAGATTTGGAAGGGGTCTATTAGTCCAATGCCAGTGTACACTAGAACTAGACAAATGTTCCCATATGCCTCTTCCCTTCTAGAGGCAAATGAGTTTGTTATGGAGGTGAGCCGAGAACTACCCTGAACAGTGCCAAATATTTTCCAGAGTAGGAAACTGTTGAAAAGAGAGATCCTTTCTACTGCTGAATATCTGGGGCCAGAAGGGAACATGGGTAAATTTAATCATAATAAAAGAAAAACACAGCAGATGTGGAGCAGAGACAGTTGGGACAGAAGTGCCTGATGGGTACATGATGCCATGTAGAACTGGAATACCTGCTTATTTAGGCAAAGAATGGTAAGAAAATACAAGGAAAGAAATAGATTGCAATTCCTGATTGTCACCTCATTAGCAAACACTCTGGGAGAGAGGTGAGGAAGAAAGAATTGCTGGGAAGTTAGAATTGCTCTAGATTTCAGCTGGCACAAGGAGGACATAGATTATCCATTTGTTAGATTCCAATACATTTGACTACTATTTATCTGAAACTGTGAGGGGATAACACAATAAATCATTCGCATCACTAACTGGCTTCCCCCTTGTTGGTCTCTCTGCAAAAGTCGACGACTCATTAGGAGTCCTTTTGCCTTCTCCCCAAAGACAGCCTGCTTGTTTCACCACCACTGGGGCTCCTAAGCATCCCTCACAACCAGCTTTGGCCACCTCAGCCTTCCCTCTCCTGAAGTTTGGATTCACTACCGCAGCCTACTATGCCATTCCTCTTGATGCCCATGAACCTGGGATGCTGTCAAGTCAGAAGCTTGAAAATGCCACCATTGCCCACAAGGAAGCAGTTTTTCCTATATCTTTTATCCCAGCAATCACCCTTTCCTGGGCGTTCCTCCTTCCAGCTGGCCACAGCATTACATCCCCAGTGTGCCAGCTTCATGCATGCCCCTAAGATGCACAGTCACCTGGTGACCTAGCCTGATGCGCAAGGTGCTGTCCATCACACATTGCCTGCGGAAGGCTGCTCAGTAAAATGCTCTGCCTTTTTATTAAAAACACCTGGATTATAAGTTGTGTTATAAAGTTAATAGCTCATTCATTCTCTTAAAAAGGAACTGCTTTGTACACATTTTTTATGGTCCATATGGTGACACAAAGCCTGTTATTGTGAGGATACCCAGCATCCCTTTGGACACTCCGTAAATAAAAAGTGAAGTTACAGATGATTATGGTTGTGTCAGCCCTAGGTCTTTCCACCACGTTAGTAATGGCTCTTTGCAGTCAATACTGGCATTTGTCCCCTTGATAACCAATAAACAATAAGTCATGGCAACTGAAAGATAATTACAAGTCAAAGTAATTATATTGTGTAGGCAAAATATATCTAAACCAAATAAAAGCACTGTCATTAGTGTGAGAGCAGTAAGTAAATTCAGACATCAATAACATTCTGGCTGTGTCCTTTAGGGATGACTAGTTACAGGACAAGATAACAGCTCTCTGTGTGAGGCAGTCACACACCTGAGTCAGAATCCGTTAATGGGGACCAGATTTTTAAGCATAGACACATGACCTTGCAAGACTTCTGGAAACACCTAGGCACATTCAGGAAGATGTTATTTGCTTGGACAATAGGGAAATATGTACTTAGGCACCCTAGTCTAGCACATAATTGTTCTTTAAGTCATATACTAGTGTGCTATTCTGATCTCCACAGATATCTCCCAGAGAAGGTCACTGTCACATGCAATGTAATGAGTTTTAGAGTTAAATGCAGTCTCACTTTATTAGTGCTTTGAATTTAGAGATCCTTGGATAAGAGATCAGTTGTGAAATACCTTGAAGCAGCATAAACTCACGGGGACAGATCTGATCTGGTACTCAGAAAGCTTTTGTGGCACTGCTGGTGCTCTGCCATTGGCAGGAGGCTTTGAACAGAACATTTTCACTTGTCTGTGCCTATTCTACTCTAGTGAGTAGAATAGGCACAGACAAATGCACTGCACAGAACCAGAAAGGTACTATTTCCAACAGTTTCTTGTGGATCAGGGTTTCCCAATGATGCATTGCTTTGTCAGCGTAGAAGAATAAGGCAACTATTTTGAATATAAAAGGTTGACAGCTAAAAGCATCAATATATCATCAACAAATAATGATGCCAGAAGTTTCTTTTCTTTGAAGAACAAACAGAAGCAATAAAAATTTAGCACTGAAGTGGAAACTTCAAGCAAACAGGCAAAAAGAGCAGAGAAAGCACAGGTTTTCTCCCTACACAGGACATGAAGAAAAAAAAAAAAAAAAAAAAAAAAAAAAAAAGAAGATCTAACTAATAGTGATGAGAACTTTTGCTTAAGGTGGCTATTATTGGCACTTCTTACTGCCCAGTCAGAATGGCAGCAGTCAATTGCACATGAAGGAGACTTAGGGTTGCTGAGACACTTTAGGAAGCCACAGGCCTTTCTTTTACAAAGTGCAAGTAGAGATATTGCCCCTGAAGAGTCCCTGAAGTCACTCACTTANCCTGGAGTGTTCTGATAAACCTGCAGTCTGGGTCTTTGGGTCTGGTTGGCTCCAGAAACTTTGGGTGAGCTTTATCCCCCCACATTTTCTTTAGAATACAGAGATGATAAACACCTTTAAAAAAAAAAAAAAAAAAAAAGAAAAGTAATAAATCTTTAAACAAGTACACTGGAAGGATAGGGTTTTTTTAAAGCCATGACAGCAGGGTCTCACATATATTCTCCTTATTTATATTACCTCACCTTACCTCCATCTTCTGAAGAGCCAACAGAGATGCCACAACGAAGGCAACCTATTTTCCTTCCTCTGTCCCTCCTTCTCCTGTCTGGGAGCTCCTCCTCTCATTTGTCCTTTCAGTGCTGGCTCAAGGAGGCAGAGAAGAGCAGAATTAAAAAGATCCTAAAAAAGAGTCAACAGATGGCCCTGAATTGCAGTGGAGAGGAGAGAAAATTCCTCTTACACACAGTAAGGCAGTCTGAGCAAGGTTAGGGAGTGAGAAAACACGGCAAGCCAAGGAAAAAGCAGCTGCAGCAAGGGGAAGAGCAAACATGCACTCAACAGTCTTCTGTTTCCTACCAGACAGAAAGGCTGGGCAGATATTTGCCCCTCCTTACCCTGTCTCAGCTGCTGCCCCTTTCATTTATTTCATGTTGCTCCAGCTAGTGTTTAATCTCCTGCTTCAGTCTTTTTAAGCTGCCTGACAAGAGCATTTGAACTGCTGATGTTAGAATTGGGATGTTTTCAGGTCCTTCTGATGGTTAAGGGCTAACAAAAAATGCATCGGAAAAGTATAACAAAACAAGAAACCAAGCAAGGTTGTTTCGTATGGAAAAATATTAGGCCTCAGAAATGGAAATATTTTGTGGGCACGCTTTGGTTTTTAAAAACTTTCCTATTGAAGGCTTTCCCAGTACAGATTTTTGTGTAGAAGCTTTGGAATAGCTTTAAGAGGAGAGTCTGACTCTATAAAGCTCTGTCTGTGGTTAGCACATTGAACACGTCTATATACTGCAAACACATCTTTAGCCCTTTAGCCTTCTCTCTTTCATTTCTTCCAGAAAGTTTCATTATGAATATGGTTGACATTTTTGCAGGAAGGGAATTGCAGTTCTCTTACCAGCGCTTGCTCTGTCTCAGCATCAGGGGTGCTGCACTTACAAATTCTCATCTGCACAAGCAAGTTGCCCACCAAATAAACGTGTCATTGTTCATTGTTGTGAGGAAAAGAAGGAGGCCATGTACAGTGAGTACTGGTTTGATCAGAAAAAAAAAGCAGGCATTATAAATCCACTAGCGTAGCCTAAATAGAACTGGAACATGCCTTGTTCCTCAATCTCCTGTCCATTCTCACTTGTTGCTCTACAAGGAGACTAAAGTTGTCATGCTGACTCCAGACTGGGTTGTGGATTGCCTCCTTTGATTTGCTTGGCTACCTTCAGCCCCCTAAACTTGCTTAGATGAAGCTACCCTCATCTATGGTGGCCTCTGCACCTAACCTAGTCTGAAAGTCCTGAAGACAAGCGAAGTCAAAGTAGGCAAAGGTGGCCACCAGTGTTTGGTGTGAGCAGATATTGATGGCAACTGTGGAGGTTTTGCAAGAAGGGCTGCATCCATCTACCTTAAGCAATACGTGCAAGAGTCAATGGTGTAATTTGGCAGTAATTAGACGCCATCAGTTCCTGTGCAGTTTTAAGCACACATGCTGTATGGCCTATTTTGGAGACACTCCATGCTACATCTTTTGATATTCACAGCACTGAAGCTTAGGAAGTTGCCATAGGAAACACCTTATGTCATTGTACCTAGAGGTAAATGCCTACAGTCAGCTGTCTTTGCTGTTGATCCTCAGAGAGGCACATCTGCTGAGGCAACACAGGAACTGAAGCGTATTTTGAGGTGACAGGCTCTGTAAATACCAAATAGTATGTGAGCACAATGATGTATGCTGCATCGCCATCACTTATAGACTCTGAGTGTTGTAACCTCCACCTCCCCTGGCCACAGGTTAACTCTTGCCCACAAGCCCAGATTTTTCTGAAAGGAACTGCTTTCTTTGTGCAACAGCTGAACAGAGTCTGGCTGTGCTTTCTGCCAGAGGGGTTGTGTAAAACAAAACTGATGAAGACACAAAAGGACTCCACTTGAGAGACAAGGCTAAATGCCAGCAGCACGTGAGAGTACACTGTTCCTGGTGGTATCTGTTACTAGGTGGTCCCTGTAAATGCACTAATTTTATAACAAGGAATTTATTTACAAGGATCTGAAAACTAGGCCTGCAACTCCTTTTGAAGATATGTATGTTAAGGAATGCTGCACTCAACTATGAAACTTAACTTGAAGGTTTTTTTTGGGTGCCCAGTTGCAAGCCCTTTTGCTCACACCTCCTCTGGAAGATTTAAATGCCTCCTTAAAAGCCAATTGTGAAACAGACTTTCAGCAGCACTGCTTTCCAGCTACAGCTCAAGTCAATAGGTTTGATGGGACTGTAACATTTTGGAAAGCATATGTTCTATAAGAACACCTGTCTGGAAAAAATACTGCATCTCTGCTTCCTCACATGAACTGATGTCCACATGACTTGCATGCACAGTCTTCTTAAATGGCAAAGTCCTTAGTTCTCTCTTATTTTGATGACTAAGCATGTTACAATAGCCAGAAACAATTAAAAATACACAAAACAGCTACAAGCAGCCAGAGACCAGTTCGAAAGTTTGCAGAAAAGGTAACAAGGGGAACTCTTTAAAGCCCCACCTGCAGTCACTCATGCTGTGACCCCACTTGCTGCCAAAAATCCATGGGTGCATAGCGCACCAGCCAGTGGATAAATGCGAGTGGATAGGGGCAATAAAAGGGTGTGAGCAACAAGCTGGCTGTCCATAGTACATTTACCCAAATACATGGGTCTCATGTATCACGCATCTCATACACATTCAGCTAATGGATTTGCATAAGCTGTATTTTGAGAGAATTGATTTTGAGAGCGTCTGTTACTAAATTGTTATATGAAGGGCTATGAGTGGGAAGAAGGGAACAAGAAGCCTAAAGAGCTGATCTGAAGCAGATTTGAGAAATTTCTCTGAATGTGCAAAGATCATAATTTACTAAAAGGGCACTGTAATCAAATATATTTTTGTCTTTCAAATGGCTCAACCTGGCCTTGCCCCTTAGCTGAAGCTGAAGCTTTTTGGACCCAGTAAGCAAATGCATTAAAAACAATGATTCTCTGCAGAGGCAAGTTCAGATTTAGGTTGCAAAGTTCCACTTTCTGTGTAAAAACTCATGAGTGAAGCACAAATCACAAAAGCCTCCGATCAGAGGAGGCGCTTCAGGTACTCACTTGCAGTTGGTAGCTATAGTTCTCCCTTCATGCGGAAGGCACCCCCCTGCTCGCCTCCTCCCCTCGCCCCACCCTTCAGGCACTGCATGCAAAACACAGCCGCTCTCAGAAAGCCCAAGGTTCTGCTGCACCAAATGGGTGCTCCTCATCTGTTCAGAAGACTTACGAGATTGTCATAAACAATGTGGCTGTGCCAGCCAGGCGAAAGCCTGCTCTCAGAGGGTATTTTTAGATCCACTGCAGTACTTTTGATCAGTCACACCCCCAGTTTCTTGCCCTCCCCTAAAAGCTTTTCCTTCTGGGCCATGTGTTAGGAAATGTCTCAAGTTGCATCTTTCCTCCACAATGTCAGGTGCTGACAAGTGAACAGCCACCCGAAGTGCTGCGTTCTATCAAAGGAGCCATCCCAAAGCTGCACTCCAAATGGCTACAGAGGAAGCGTCCTGGTGCTAATTAAAAACAGTATTTAGGAAAAGGAAAAGTAAACATTATCTAACATCCCTCTCCATCATCTGCCAAAACATTCATTACTTGCTTCATTAGTTTTGCTTATTAGGCCCCCACTGTTGAGCCATTACTATCATGTGGTCTGGTTATTGTTACAATATATATATGGAAGTCACTTATTTTGCTAAGCAGACTGGATGTGTTATTTTACTTTTTGGGTTTTTGAGTCATACATCACACAAACCACTGGGGTTTTGGTAAATTTTTTCTTTACTGTCTGAAAAGACAGAGCTCTGTTGAGTGCAGGTTTTAACATCTTTCTTAATCTTACAAGGTGAAATCTTAATTATAATAGCATCACTTCCAGTTTCTCAGTGTACACACTCGCTACTTATTTACTGCTCAACATTAGTTTCTCCAAAGTATTTACATTCTTCTGAAAAAAAAAAAAAAAA
>VXBH01004073.1:38208-64965 GCA_013400035.1 Rynchops niger
CCACTGCCACTGGTCCCTGGGTGGTCCTCGAGCTGAGCCGGGGAAGCTGCCTGTGCTGAGGACACCCGGTGCTCGCTGCCCTGCTCCTCCTCCTGCTGCATGTGGCCCAGGCTCCACTGAAACAGCTGAAGGCCAACGGTAGCCCAAAAAGAGCATGGCCAGCAGGTCAAGGGAGGTCATCCTACCCCTCTACTCTGCCCTGGTGAGGCCACATCTGGACTACTGTGTCCAGTTCTGGGCTCCCCAGTTCAAGAATGACAAGGAACTATTGGAAAGTGTCCAGCAGAAGGCTACAAAGATGATCAAAGGACTGGAGCACTTGTCTTATGAGGAAAGGCTGAGTGACTTGGTTCTGTTTAGCCTGGAGAAGAGAAGACTGAGAGGGGATCTAATCAGTGTTTAATATCTTAAGGATGGGTGTCAAGAGGATGGGGCCAGAATCTTTGCAGCGGTGCTCAGCGACAGGACAGGAGGCAATGGGCACAAACTGGAACACAGGAAATTCTGTTTAAACATAAGGAAAACCTTCTTTACTTTGAGGGTGGCAGAGCACTGGAACAGGCTGCCCAGGGAGGTTGTGGAGTCTCCTTCTCTGGAGATATTCAAAATCTTCCTGGATACATTCTTGTCCAGCCTGCTTAAGGTGAACCTGATTCTGTGATTGCCAGCTCGTGTCCAGCTGTATCCCCAAGTCCTTCTCAGCAGGGTTGCTCTCAATCCATTCATCGCCCAGCCTGTATTGATACCAGAGGGACCTGGACAGGCTGGAGAAATGGGCTGACTGAAACCAAATGAAATTTGACGCAAGAAAATGCCAAGCCCTGCACCTGGAGAGGAATTAGCCATTGCACCAGCACATGCTGGGTGCTGACTGGCTGGAAAAAAGCTCTGCAGAGAAGATCCTGAAGAGTCCTTGTGGACAACACCTGACCATGAGTCAGCAATGTGCCAGTGCGGCAAAGAACAACAGCCTCCTGTGCTGCATTAGGAAGGTGCCAGCAGGTGGAGGAAGGTGATCCTTCCCCTCTGCTTGGCATCGGTAAGACAAATCTGAGTGCTGGGTACAGTTCTCAGCTCCCCAGTACAAGGGAGGCATGGGCATAATGGAGCAAGTCCAGTGAAAGCCATGATGATGATTACGGGACCAAAGCACATCTCATACAAGGAGAGGCTCATAGAGCTGTGATTTTTCAACCTGGAGGATAGAAAGCTGAAGGGGACCGTATTCACATGCATAAATAACTGATGGAGAGGTGTAAAGAAGGCAGAGACAGACTCTTCTCAGTGACGCCCAGCAAAAGGGCAAGGGGCAATGAGCACAAACTGAATTTCAGGAAATTCCACCTAAACACCAGAAAACACTGTGTTGTGGTAAGGTTGGTCATGCACTGGACCAGGCTGCCCAGTGAGGTTGTAAAATCTGCATCCTTGGAGATTCTCAAAATGTCATTGGACAATGACCCGAGCAATCTCCTGTGGTTAAACCTGCTCTTAGCAGGGCAGAGTGGTCTAGGTGATCTTGAGAGATCCCTTCCAACCTCCATTATTCTGTGATCTGTATATGTTGGAATTAGCCTTGCAAGGTAGTGGCAAGATATGTCCTCCAGTGGTTAGTCAGTTGTCAGTTTTCTCAAAATTTGGAGCAGAAATGTTAGAGAAGAAAAAAAATCTTTTTTTGCTGATGTTGGAATAGCTATTCTGGTCTGTAGTTTGGGGTTTGTTTGGGTTCTTTTTCCCAGATGAATATAAATGGACAAAAAAAGGATTTTCTGTCAATGATGACACAAAAAGAAAATTGCTAAACCTCTAGTACAATTACATTATTTCTATCACAGATCTGCCCCTGTGTTCACCTGCTGTTTCTTGCTGAGCCTGACTCATCTACATGACTCATGTACATGACTGTGGCAGTGCCATCTCCAGGTGCCAGGGACACAGGATGATTCCGCCCTTTGGTCATGAAAAGTGTCCATATGCTTTCCCCACTGCATACAACTTGCATGGTATAGATCAAATTTTGAGACAAAGACAAAAGACTATGCTGAGAGGATTGTTTCTGTGGGTTCAGGTACACCAACAAAAAAATAGGTCTGTAACCTCTTCCAGTATGTTTTCCAACATGATTTTAAAAAACAGTAGCCAGTTTAATGTCTCCTCAAGTCAAATCTCTCTCAGCATGCCTGTTCCTGTCAAGATCTGGCTGAAGAGAGCTATCACACATGGATTTAAAACAGTCATCATCCTTTTCCAGTTGGGAAAATACCTAGATATCAAGATACTGGAGCAAAGGGATTTCCAGCTGTGGCTAACTTCTTAATCTACACCATGTCAGTAAGATGTCATGGAAGAGATGAAAGAATTGAGGTGAGTTGAGATAGTCCGTTTTCTTTCTTTGTGTTCTCTTGCTTAATCAGTCAAAATTTAGAGAATCTAGTTCTTCACTGAACTATGGGTAAAGAAAGCATTTCAGTCATGCCTGTGAGAGAACCTCTAAATTTACCCTGAGAGAGTAAACAGTACCCTGTTTGTACATTCAATTTTTATTTATTGTTACTGCACAGTTGGTATTGGCTTTGGCATAACAACAAAAAATTAAATATTCCACATTGTTATAGCCATATTGTCCAGGAACGTCTGTCTATTTGTCCCTGCCCTTTGCAGTGAAGAAAAAGGTAATATAACGTGTTCTCTTTCATCTCCTGGTACAGCAGAAACTTGGGTTACGACAACTAACTTAGGCTTTCCAGCCTAGCTGTGTTTGCAGGTCAGGGTAACTCCATGCGGAAATAAAAGGCAGAGATCTTTTTTTTCCCTTGTAACTTTTGTCAGTGACACAGTATAAGACTAAACTCTGACATGCAACATTTAAGCATGTAAAACTATGAAAAAAGTGTCAATACATTGATGGCTCGCTTTTAAGACAAGCACTTTAAATGAGATGTCAGCTATGTAACATCCCAAGCATACCCATCTGCTGCTGAGGCACACAGCTGTTTCTGTTACTTAAGTAAAGTTAGTTATTTCAAAGAACGTATTTTGCACTTCAGACTTCAGTTTATTATGATCATAGCAAAAGACTAGCCCAAAAGGCACCTGCACTTGTAACACAGTCTGCACAAATTTGTACGTATTCAGCACTCATCGAGAGGACAGGACAAGCAAGAGCAGCTTACCATTCCTTGACAAATGAAGACCTAGGTTCTCAAGGCTGTTACAACCTCTCCACAATCTCTATCCAAGAGATAGAACACAGTATCAGGGCCAAGACAACTCCCCACACATCAGGACTGCGAAAACAGTGGCAAGAAAGCTGAACAAAATTCTTCAGATGACTTAACAGATGTGATGTATAAGATTCTTTACAATTATTAGATTACAGTGTGAAGATGAGCATGTTATCAGGGGTCCCTTTTTCAAAATCGAAACACTGCTGCTTAACACTATCAAAATGTTTTGATTTTAAATAAGGAATCTGGGTATTCAGCTGCCCCCTCTGCATGAACATTCTACCATGAGGGCTGCGGTTGTTTCAGATTTCCTACTTACACCGAGTGGAATTGATGCCAGACAGCAGGTTTGCTTATACAGCTGAGCTGAGTTTACATCCCTTCTCACTTTTACGGACCCAAAGAGCTGACTGACTTGCATGCTTCATCCACTTGAAATACAACCAGGGCACAGTGTGGAGAGGAAAACTGTTGCCAAAGTCAGAAATTATTAGATTTTCATCAGCTCATTTCAGTGAAGCTAATAGTGTTCCCAGACTGTTTTCAATGGACTGCTGTCAGCTCTTCAAAAACATTTATTCAGTTCATCATGCTTATTATGCAATAGGTCATGACTGTTACCAAGTGTAATGCTGATAGCCAGGTAGCTAAAACTAATGCAATGTCTTTTTGTAAATTTCTGAATTTCTGCCTCTTCTGTTATCACAGGAGTTACAGGAAGTACAACATGGAGAAGTGTTGTAATCTTTAATCATATGACTACTTTTTAAGAACAACTTGTATTACAGGAAAAAGCTCATCAAATGAAAATGAACAGTCAGGACTTTCAGCATGAGAATGTTCCAGAGATCACGAGGTTTAAGTCTGACCTCTTGAATTTTTAATCTTATTTTAAGAAGTAATAATAATCACCATCAGTTTTTTCATCATCAGGTATCTGGAAAACAAAGATCATACTTTCTTTTTTTAATAAGGATAATATTGATATGCTTTGAATGGTAAAGTCTTTACTTTTAACAGACTACGCCTAGATTACATTTTTTCCATTGAAAAATCTCAGCTTCTTAAAACAACAATTATATTCAAAAAATATTATAAAAACATTGCTACTTATTAAATCCCAATTTGAACACAAAAGTAATTTTTTAATCTAATATTTTCTTCACCACATTTCTGTTGAAATCCCAGAAGTCATTCTGTGGGAGCTGTAGGCTGCAGAAAAAATCAACACTGGCGTATCTAGTATAAGAACGAGAACTCTGTGTGTAGCTGACAGAGAGAGTGGTAGCAAGCAGCCTCACCAAGTTTGATGCAGCTCCTGATCAAATCATGCTAATCCTGCCCATGTCTTGCTCTCACTCTTATACTGTTGCGAGTTGGTAAGTGATTTATTCAGTCTGGTCTAGTAGTTTCAAAATGCCTTACCAATTTCTTCCCTTTCCCAAGGCACAGGAGATGTCTGAGAAGATGCTAGTAAGAATTGCACTCATTTGCCATTGTCTGGGTACCAGACACATTAGTGTACTTTGGCTTAGGAGTTTTAAGTCTGGCATTTGAACGTGACCAAGTCTGGGACACAGGATTTCAGCAGCTGAACAGTGGCACAGCATCACAGAAAAGCATAGCATATCGTTTCCCCTTGAAGTACAATAGGAAATTGTATAGGCAGAACATAGATTATCTGAGACTGGTACTTGATGGAAAGATCCTAACGCAGCCTTCAGTTATGACAGATGCCCAACAGTAGGTTTCACTGCACATGTCAGAAATTGGAAAAATATGTTTACACAGACTGTACATGATGCAACACCAAGAAGCAAGTAAAGCAGTTTGTGGCCTGTAGTTAAAGTATAGTTATTTCAGATAGCCCATTCTAAGGGGTATTGCTGCATGATGATTATACTATCCACATGCAAAAGAGGATGTCCTATTTATTGCTGGATTGTGCAGTCTAGGGTATTAGAGTTAAAGGTTTTGATTTGCAGGATGTGTGTGGTCTGGGTGAGCAGCAGTAGATGACCAAGGGAAGCCTTGCAGGACCTCTTGCCAGGAAGAGAGAGTATCCAGCATCAGTAAGGGTCAAAAATGTCACAGAGCGGAGATGGTACATGCTGGACTTACGTATGGACTTTTCCACTATGCTTAGAGAGACCCTTTCTGAATTGCCATCTGGAAAAGCATATGTTTGCAGATGATTTTTGTAGGACATGTGCAGAGATAACTAAAGGTATGGTGGCTCATCTTGCCTGGCCATTTCCACGTGTCATTGGATGATATCTGATGCATTCTTCGATGTCAGCAGCACCATATGCTACCAACCCTAATAAACATGTATGGACAGAAATTCACACAGTACGATGCATTTTGCAGGTTACTGCTGTCTTGTAGCTGTGCCAAAGAAAGCACTGCACTCACATGAAAGAAAATAACACGCAGTGCACTCATTTATAGAAATACAACAGAGGCTTCATCTAAGCAGGAAGCAAATGGCAATGATGTAACTTTGCAAGTCCCGTTTAAAAGATATAAGATTTCAGAAAAATCTCCAACAGCTAAATTAACAAGGATTTTAAAATGATCAAAGGCCTTTCTGAAAATCACCAAGTTTGGCACTTCTACTTGTGTTATCAGTAAACTTGTGCTTATTTTTAAAACAAGCTTTATTTATATAAAGTAGGAAAGCATTCATAAGGTCGTATAATTTCTCCACACCTTATCTGTATTTCGTAGAGTGCATTGCATATTCTTGGTTTGCATTTTCACCTTCTACAACAGATCAACACAAATCAAGAAGCTGAAAGACAGCTCTGTGCTTTGTCAGCAGATGCAGTATTGTGTTCTCTGTTGGATTCAGTTCAGGATTAACTGGATAAAATTTCCATCCTCTGTCCAGCAGGGGATCAGACTCAGTGATTTAATAACTCCTTCTGGTTCTACAAATGGATTGGCAAACGATTCAGCTAGCATCCAAGACCTCTACTGAGGAGAGGGCACTAACTGAAATACTGAGAGTCATTTCTAGACACCACATGGTGTTGCCATGTTGAAAAAATAAGAATCACTTTACATTTGTGAAATGTACTACAGTACGCTACACAGTATCTGTACTACAGCCACAAACATTCATTTGGAAAAATCATCTGGAAAATAGCTTACTACATAGATAACGTACAAAAAATAGAAATCTTTAATAATGACAAAACGACTCTGTCCTAACACTTTCAATTAATACTCTAAAATAAAAGAAAATTATTTGTTATACAGCCTTTAGATGTTTTAAGGCCAGGGCATCATTGTCATCTTTGCATTGCAGATCGAAGACTTAAGAAGCGTGGGTTAAGATGTATTTTTTAAACCAGAGCTTGTGGTACAATGTCAGCAAGATATGCATGATAAGAACACAACAGAAACAGTGTTCATTTCTATTTATTCCTTTAGAAAAACAAACAAACGTTAGAGAACAGGTTTCATGATAACATTAAAAAAAAAAAAAGTTGGAAACATACTGTCTCTCACTTCCAAATTTTGATCTACATTTTGATTACTGCTTGATTGTAACTTCCATTTGGCCTGCTGAATCAGTACTTTACACATACCATAAGGTAGTAGCTCAATGAATAATAACCCCAAAGATGTTAAAGTGACAAGGTAAACACTCTTTTGAGACTGTCTTTAAAGCATTAACAGTAGCAGACCTCCTAACTTTGATTTATCATATTCTGTTTCCTAGTATGAAATTATAAACCATTCGGACTATTCCCACATTTCAATAAATATTCATGGGTTTCTTTATATGCAAATAGAAATCTATCAGGGAATGGATTTATCAGAAGGCAGTGAGTTCATGAGCCAAGTATTGAGAGAACTGCTTATAGTAGACACTCTTCACACTCCGATCTGGAGGAGACACTCCATGGGGCATAAGTCCCTGGCTTTGGTCCTTATTGTCCCAGCTACCTATCTACATGGTCTTCAGTCTGTTATTTTTACAGAAACACAGGCTATGTAAAGCTTGATTTTCAGATATGCTGAAAATTTACTACAGCAACCAAAGTCATATGTTCTCTATGTTCAGGAATAATATTGGAAGATCTGGCCCTAATACAGTATTAACACCTTACACAGATGCTTGCACCTGTTTAAAACTGAGGTAATGAAACTTATACCTTGAGCTAAACAGTACTTTGTACTCTATTCAAATTGAAGGAAAGCCATGAAAATGCTGTAATCGGTTTCACTGAGCTTATGACCAAATGTTTTGAGGCCAACAGTTACAGTAGAACTACCAAAACTATTCACAGGAGTTTTATTAATCATACAGTTCCATGCTGCTTTGGTGATCATTTTATCTCATGTTCCTGGGTGGGTTTTCCACAGTAAAAATTCAAAAGAATTTTCATTGATTGCCAAGCAATTGTCTAACTGTATTGCACGCTCCTCAGCGTACAATGATTTCACAAGGCATAATAGACTCCATGATGGTCTCGGCTAAATTTCATTACAAGGCTATAAAACAGTTCCATGGATGAATTTGTTAGACTTAGGTTGTATATGTACCAATGCAAAAACAGCCACCTAATTTGGTTAGCTCTTGTTTCTACATGCAATGCTGTCATGTCATAATATGACAAACCGTAGAAGTGATGTACCATTTAACCATTTTCCTCCTGCGTCCTTGTGCTCTTGATGTCTGAAAGATGCATCGCTTCCCAGTGGCCTTAATTGAGTATCACAGCCTTTTTGCCAGTACAGAAACACAAAACATGCCACACCAGATTATAGCAGCCTTTTGCTTATAGCAAAGAAGTCGTGAAGCATCTTTTCTTTCTTTTTTTATGCTCCTTCCAGAATTCTTGATGACACTATTAAAACTGTAAAAGTGCTAGCAAAATAAACTACATAAATAATACATTTTAAAAAAGTATTACATGGAACTTGGGCAAGTTTCACCAGCATGTCTGTAGCGTACAAGTCAGTTGACATGAAATGTGTTACGTGATGAAACAGCACAGTAAACTAGAGACTAGCTAAGAAACCTGTGCAGTATCAGGGTCTGATGCAAGCCTACATTGTGCCTTTTTACCATCCCTAAGGAAAAGGGGCTCAAATGATCGTGTCATCTGTGCAAATACTCTGCCTCACTTGCTGCACGAGTAATGTCTGAGACCTTGCTGGGGGAAAAGGAATCATCTTTGAAAAGGTGACATTTCTGGGACCCTGCTTGGGAAAGCAGAGACCTGCCCAAGGATGACACCTCTGCCGGTGGCCATAGGGAGATTGTCGGGGCTTGTTGAGTGTGGGGAAACCCTAGAGGAATGAGGGAAATGGTCCAGGAAAGACTTCGACTGCAACTCATAGCTTACATCAGACACGACAGATGTCCTGCTTTCTGCAGGACAAATCCACTATTGCATCAGCTGCTCCAGCCTCCAGCTGGATGGTTTGGACGATTGTCCATTGCTCTTATACATTGCCAGTTACAAGTGGCCAGATCCATAAATGCTCCTAATATTTATTTAGTAGTGTAAACACCCACTGACAAAAGAAAGTTGAATTCCCCTTGAAACATCTTCTCCCCTTATGCCCTGCAGCCTCTGTATACTGACTTCCACAGTCAAGGAGCAGTTGACACAAAAAAAGAAATGTGTGGAAGACAGAGTTTGGTTAACATTTTATCTTCAGGATCCCCATGTCCTCCCATCCTCCTGAACTAGACACGTAAAATACTCATAAAAGGAGGTGAACACACCCTTCAAGGAGTTTTATTTACCAAAAAAAATAGTGAAGTTTCAAAAAGCCAAATCTACTCTACATTTCTTTAGGAAAAAAAGCCTGCGATCTTCTCCTCCATTTCCATTAAATATGAGGTAGCTAAGAATAAGTCAAGGGGGGTTTAAAATCTGAGCAACATTGTTCACTGTGCAGATGTCTATTTTATCCAATTATCTGCATTATGATCCATAGCAAAAGAGATTCCCTTGCCTTTAGAAACAGAAAAAATAATACATGTGAAGCTAGATGCTGAACACAACTAACAACCCAGTGCAGGTGCATCTGATGGGGAACATTGCCAATAACTTGATAATTTTGGCATTTGGTTTTACAGGAGTGAGGGCCTGAGCCACACAAAGTGATCGGCCAGTCCTTTGGCAGAGATGGGGGCCCGCTGGCTTCTGGACACAAAAGTGGTCCATGACAGCCACTTTTCGTTAGTGTGCTTTCTGTATTTCATTGCTCTTCACTGACCTTTTTCAATAAAAGACAGCAGAAACCAGTTTTCACTGTTCATTTTACTCACTCCATCTTGTTCACTAGCTACAAAAGGAAAATAAAGACAGACTTAGTTTCTCTTCTTTTCCTCCTTTTTAGTCTTGTTCCCCACTCCCCAAATGAATCAACAAGTTGTTCCTGTGCATTGTTAACGGCTGAGAAACAACCACCTTGGCTAGGGAGTAAAAAGAAAGAATATGTCCTGAAGCCTGGGGTTCATAACTCAACAGATTTCCTGTAAAAACTAGTTAATCCTTATTTGTCAGCTGTGCGGTTTCCTTTACATTCCTCTCAAGGATTTTCAGTGGCTCCTGTGAGAAACAAGGCATTGGACTATAAACACCTCAGCCTGACAGGGATTTCAGCATCATAAGCAGCTAAAATGAGCAGTAGTATAATAATTATATACTCGATGTGGTCTCACATATTAAACCTCCTAGTCTCCTCTAAGCAAGAAATTGGAGACTCTTTCACCTCACGTTATTTTTAAGAGGTTGTGGTGAAAATTACCATGTAACCAAGCAAAATATAATGGTTGTTTACACACACACACACATATATATACAGACATACAAAAAAAAAAGCTGTAGCACTACCTTGCTTTCAAGATTGCCCTGGGGGGAACAGCAACTGGCAACATTCAAGCAGTTGTTTTGCCTATTTTAGCATTTATAGGCCAGAGTCTCAGTGCAGGGCTGAATCTAATTAGCATAAATGCAGCTACATGGAGATCAAAAAACACAAAGATGTTTCAAAGATTGCAAAAGCTGGAAGAAAAGGTTTAATTGAATGCAACCACATTGTTCCATTAGTTTGAAGAGAAACATAAACAATCTGCAGGCTTCTAGGTATCTAATTCCATTTTAGGAAACCTAAGAACATGAACTCTCACTTGCTCTAAAGGGAGTAACACAGCAACACAAGGCACTTGCTGGCATAGAATTACTCACACTACGCAAAATGCCTATAAGTAGATTAACGTGTGTTGTGCCGTTACCTTCAAACACTCTGATTCTCCATATCTTACAGTCTTGATACAATATCCATAGCAAGATTGCACAGGAAAACAAAGCTAGAGGACAATAAAAAACATCTTTTCAGCTGAGGTAACTTTCTTTCATGCCCTGCATATTTATGCGTCATTTGTTTTTAAAATCAAATTTCACTCAACCGACCACCCGCCTAGTTTCCTACTGCAATTATATTTTATTGCTCTTTGAAAGAGCGGGGTCACAATTATTAGCCCCTAGTAAATTTCTACATCCTCGCCAAAGTCAGTGGAGAGACCTTTCTTCCACTACCAAACCATTGCATCTCATGTAATTTAAAAGCTGTTGTCTGAATCTTCTTTAATTCTTTTATCCAGGCTTTAATTTTGGTGCAGTGTTAGATGTGTGTGATGGCATGGAGGAAACAGAGAGCCTGGGGGCAGCGGGGAAGGTGAGGAGACGGTGGAGGGAGGAGGAGAGAAGGGTGAGGGCACTCCTCAAATTACAGATGGGGTTACGGTGTCAGACACAGCAAAGCAAGCTGATTGCTGTTAGGGGCTGCAGACCTGAGGACACCAGTGACACCAGTTCTCCAAACAGCTCTTTGGACACCAGCAGCCAGGGGTTGGTGGGGCATGGCTGGGGATTCTCTGGCTCGGGGGAAGCATCTCTGCACAGAGGAGAGAGCAAGCTGGGGACCACAGCTATCCAAGGAAAAAGTCACTTCGAAGTCTGAACAACCTTCAGGTCTGCGCAAGTGCCATTAGTGGTGTCAAGAGAGGGTGGTGGCATTTGTTTTGTATAAACTCACTACCTGGGACACTGCAACACAGTATTTTCAGTCTCCTGTAGGCAAGTACTTCCCTTAAACGCCGGTTTTAAAAAGCAGTAAGCTGAAAATAAAAGTCTTACTGTTGCTGAAGGAGCATTGCAAATGCCAAGCTGACCTGGAAATCCACACATCCTGTTCCACCTCGCTATTACTCTCCTCCTTGACAGCTTCCATCCTGATCTTTGAACCAAGAACAGGACATAACAGTAAAGACAAGAATCAAAGGAAAAGGGAAGAGAAAGGAACCAAGACTGAAAAAAAAGCATGCTAGGAAAAAGAACTTTCTTAACTTTTTAAAAAGCCAGTATATGATTAATGTTTCAAAGAAATTTTAATGAAAGACAAAAGTTTTGAAACTACTTAATATTCAAAATCAGTAACAGACTCATGTTTGCACATGCATCTGTATAAACAGTATACACATTTACTCATGAGCTCTCACAAAGGCATTTGAATATGATTTAATTGTTCCTTTTTTCTTCCCCCCTCCCCCCCCCTTTTTTTTTTTAACTACTGAAACCATCTCCTTTAATTGCGTGCCAAGGCCTGAGAGAGTTTAGTGGCACTTGAAAACATTGCCCAAATAAGCAAACCAATTAGATTAATTGGCACCAGAGGTACTCTGTGCTTTTGGATAGTACACAGATGGAAAAAAAAAAAACTCAATGCTTAGTAGTTTTAAAGCTGTATTTGTAAAGCTTTGTTTTCTTTAAGGAGACTGTCTATGTATCATGCTGCTGTTGATTTTCAGAGAAGAGGAATGGGATGTATGCATCCTGTCACAATGTGCATCTACAAAATATCTTCCAGACCAAAAAAAGCAGACTCTGAAAAATACTTATCACTTCCCATTTTCAGTCACAAAACTACTCAGAAAATGTACTGTGTGTGCAGAAGAGAGGGTAGAGGAGAGGTACACAGAACAACCCCTCAAATAATTAGCAGATTATTTATATTTATATTGCAGCAGTGCCACAAACAAATAAATGCTTAGGCTTACACACAGGTTCCAGGTTCCAACTTCCAAAGGTTCTCTACTTTTTCAGTCTTTTATTCTTTAGTCCTCACCTTGCAATACCGTAGGGAATTTTAGTAGGAATTTTCTTTTGGGGTTGTCAACATATAATCTTCAAAGGTACTCAGTATTTTACAGCACCACACACCTTCTACATTCCTCTGTTGCTAATTAGGAGTTCAGACTATCTGCATCTTATGCAACAGTCACACAAGGCAGCTGCAAGTGGTCAAAAGACTCCCGCAGTTGCAGTAAGTGGCTGGGCATCATGGGATGAAACAGCTAACCCAAAGGCTATTGCAGAGTTGGTGGCATATTTGAGAAATTAGTGGCTCTTTTGAGAACACCTCATACCTCTGAACTCACTCCATTTAACTGAGAAGCAATGAAAGAAAGAACTGTCTCACTGCAAATTAATAATAAAAACAGCTTCAGAAGTCCCCTGTGAGGTAAAAGAATACTCCCACTTTACCTTACTAAAACTAGTATTGAAAAACTAAGAGTCTGATGACAGTCAGAGAGAAGCACTTTGTGGAAGCAGCATTATTTTCCAACAGTCCTTCCCAGCAACTACTGCTGCGCATACATTTGTGTCTCTTCACCAAACTTGCAGTGAGCTGGGAACATACTGTCAGCTCAGCAGGATTGGTAACTCGGTGGCAAGCAGTTAGCAAGGGTAGAGTAGTTGCAGTCCTAAGTTTTCAAAATTCTTAAAAAAATAAACTTAACTTGACTACATAAATGATCCATGACTTTGGTCCCATGGAGCACTATAAGGGAAAGAGGGAAAAAAATTCCAAAACCTTCCCATGACAGCTATTTTCTTGCTATAGCACATGTTTGTACCATCTAGTTTGTAGTAACTGGATGATGAGATCACTGATCATGGACCCTGCGCACTTCAAAGCCCAGGCAGATCTACTTTATGAGGACTTGCTATGACATGAGAACAGGCTACGGCCCATGTACAAAAGAAAGGGTATTATTTTGATCACATGTGAGATAATCCTTCCCAAATGGGTATCAAGAGAAGATGTCGGGAAAGACTGAATTTCTTCATGATAAGATCACTAACTATCCTCAGCTTTCAATGCTCAAATGTGAAAACATTTACCTTGCAGACCCTTTTCAATTAATGCACTTTTGCATTCACGCTTCCAGGCCAAGGTCTGTGATGGTATGGCACTGTCTGGAATCAAACCTGCGCTGTCTAGACAAGGAACAATGAGCTAATGGAGACTCATTGAAAGAGAACAGTATTTGATTCTGTTTCAATCATTTGATCTATTTGTTTCCAGAAGCACAGCTCACAGATTGAATAGGTTGGGGTTGCTTACTTTCCCTGGTACAATAGTGCTTTTGAAGCTGGTGCATTGACTACGACAAATTCAACGCAATCGCTACTGGGATTCTCAATTTATTTTTGTTGTTGTTGTTTTTAGTAGCTGAACTATACCTTATTTAGATGATAAAATTCTTCATGATGTTGAGACAGGCGTGGAGTGCTGTGTCTACCCACCATGCTGTGTAAGCAATACTTTGATCTCTAAAGTATTATAGAAGTGATTTACAGTGAGGGACAATAAGCAATTTAATAAATGTTTCAGTTAGGGCTGTAGGGTATATAGTAAAGGTCTTGCCTGCAAAACCTATTTCAGCTACTGTGGCTCTCGGCAGATCCATAAAAACTCATGTGTTTAGTTACTTAAATTTAGAGATGAAAAAAATTCTCCTGAAAGTTTCAGATGCTGTAAAGAGACCACACAATTAGACATGAATTTAACCATTAATAACCATTAAATTTTCATTAAAAGATTTATTTCTATGCAAACAACAATTAATGCTTTCAGCAATAGTAAGAAAATACAACCCCAAAATCCCAAGTGATCAGTAACAAAGGATAGTGGTTGGGCTTTGTGTGATAAGAAAAGTTAATAAAAAAGCCAAACACCCCAAGCCTTTAGGCAGAAGCAGAATACGAAACACTTAAATATTTTCAGGCATATCATGGTTTCAGACTAGTTCTGCAAATCCAGTATTTGCTACAGCAAGTGTAGCGAATTGAGTGAGTTCTCTGTATACTCTCATTGTGACACATAAAAAATAAACATTAACATGCTCTAGTTGACCTCTTTACTCTTCATTTTCACCGTTTATCAGACTTCTCTGGGAATCGTTGTGAAGATTATATATCAAATGCATAGGGACCTACTGCTGTATCTTTATTGATTAAAGTCAGATCTCATGGTCCAATATTTGTATATACTCAGGCTACTTACATTAAATAGGAGGCACATGGGTATGATTCTATAGGCCCTATACTACGGTACATGATTTGGGCAATACAGGAGGATACCCACTACAGTGACAAATACATAAAATACTTATGCTCGTGAAGAAGAAAACGGAGTAAAAGCCTCGGTGACTGTGGGACCCTTTAGAAAAGGGATGTTAATGTTACTCATACACTGTGGAAAGTTTTACCGTGTTGTTTTGGCAAAAATCTTCAAATGGTTGTTATTCCTGTGCACTTCCATAGATGGCAGAACAGTGAGGTTTTGCACTTAAAACCCTTAGTGCTTTTCTTTCATCTGAGAAAATGGAGTGTAAGCCCCGACTTGGCCGCTTTTAAAGCTAATATTAAACACAGAATATGTTAGACCGGTTAAAAAGAAATTACTTCTCTCTCACCTTTCAGCATTTGGGGTTGAAATACAAGACAGAATGGCCTGAGTGCTATTTTTTGTTTCTGTTGTTTTGATAAGCAGAAGATAAAAAGAAAAAAAAACCCACCACAGATAAACTGAAGGATTACCAATAGACATTAAGTAGGACACAATGAATCAGTACCTCTGCTGAGTTTATCAAAGACACCATTGTTCTGCCACACAACAGGGGTGAAAGGTTAATCAGAGGTAAGAGCATACTAAAATTTAGGGACCGGAAAAGATATTAAACCTTCTGAAATATATCAAAAGCTCACTTTTGAACTTTTTCACCCTGCTTCTTTGGCATCTTCACCTCCCCTGGAACAAATCAAGATATCCTGATCTCATTAAAAGACTGCTTAACTGGCTTTTCTCAGAAATATATTCCATACAGCCATCATTCACAAAGTGAAGAAATACTGACAGTTTTCTATATTGACTTAAATTCCCAATTGAACACCATAAAAAGTTGTGGTAATTTCACGTTTAAAGCCCCTGTACTGGGATCTTGAAAGTGTCCACAAAACTACGCCTGATATTCTTCAACTTAAAAATATGCTCTGAAGATTAGCCCTGCAAAGTCCCATTTTCCTAGTTCACGTCTTCCTTTTTCTCCTTCCCAGTACTAAATTAACACGCCTTCATCTACATCAGCCCTTTGATTTTTTTCTTCTAATGAAAGTAAATTTTAACACCAATGTTAACGCCTCATCCTCCCTCACCTCAGTCGCCCATTTGTCAACACCCTGCATTCCTGTCTCCCTACAGTTCAGTCCCCACCCCTAAGGATTTCTTCTGGTATTCCCCTTAGCAGCACCAGAGCTCATTCCCTCCTCCCTCTTAGCAGACACACAGTACCCTTCCTCTCACCTGTGTGCCTCCAGGCAGAGCAGCTGGGAAGACAGTGTTCCCTGTTCTTGTCACAGCTCCCACGTGAGGGCACTCCATGAGTCCCCCTTCCCTCCAGGAGACAAAGCCTGTAACTTCAAGAGGGCATTTATTAATCAGTTTTCACCTTTGGTGTTACGACTATTCACACTTTCAACCAAAGCATCCTCCCCTTCTTCTTCATGTATGTACCTGTACCCTTCACACTGCACCGACACTATGAATGGGTATCTTATTCTACTCTCTCTGACCAGCATGTGTTAAACGTTTCACCAGTTTTCTAATGGTCCCATTTCTATTATCTTCTCCTCCCAGTTTAGAGGAAATTAGACATTTATAACTCCTTAATTTAGAACACATTCCAGTTGAGTTCTCAGTGCTCATGGGCAGGATGTTTTTTACTGGTCGATTTTGAAATACAGTGACTACTGAGTGCTCTCTAAATGGTTTATATTTGTCTTGGCTTCAATTGAAGTCTAGAGGTCAAATTTGGACACATATTTTTCCGACCTCCTGGACCATGCTCGTCTTCTCTCTCTGGTGACCAGTGATAGGACATCAGGAAATGGAATGAAGCTGCGTCAGGGGAAGTTCAGATTGGACATTAGGAAACAGTTCTTCACCAAGAAGGTGGTCAGTCACTGGAACAGGCTCCCCAGGGAGGTCGTCAAAGCACCAAGCCTGTCAGAGTTCAAGGAGTGTCTGGAGGTTACTCTTATGGTTTAATGTTGGGTGGTCCTGCAAGGGGCAGGGAGTTGCACTCGATGATCCTTATGGGTCCCTCCCAACTCAAGATATTCTATGATTCTATGATTTCTCACAAACTACTTCAGTAAATCAAACAAATGTCATTCTAGAAAAAATGGGGAGAGACCATGTCCATACTCTGTACTTTATGCATCTAGATTAAGCACAGAACACACAGTTAAATTAGAAAGTTAAGTTGCAGTTAATGGAAAAACAAAATCATGCCTGCAGGTAGTGAAGGAAAAGCAGGGTCCGATTCAGAGGATAAAAGTTAGGTACTAAATTACCTAAAATTATATAGTTTAAATAGCCCAAACTGGACACATAAAATGAAGGCAAGGTTAATGACTTTAGGGACAGGGAACCACAGACAATTTTCTGTCATGTAGCATTCTCAGATTAAAATCAAAAGTCATTCACACCTGAGGCTGTGGTTCAGCTACTCACAATGGGGAACAACTGCAAGAAATTCAGCATTATGTTATGGAGATGCTCAAAGTAAATGATCACTAATGACACACTGGACATGAAAAATCATTCACCAGATCTCCTGGAGCCACACAGATACTTCCCTCGGTTTTTAAGTTTTCTACTTATCATATCAACGTCCTTGATTTCTTCAAGTCTTTCTATAGCTTGACTCCAGTTTTACATTTCACCTTTTATGGTAAAAGCAGTCACTGCAGCAAAGATTCTCTCTCTTGAAAGAACTTCCTAGCACAGCAAAAATATTGCTGAGGAGTTTTTCTGTACTTCTTATAACTCCTTGCTTGATCTTTCTGCAGAAGTCAAAGAAAACAATAGTCCTCTCTGATCCTTTATTTTACAAAGCATTCATTGCTAAGCAAACTTTACATTTGATTCATTAGTTTAAATTTATATACCACTGTGTTCCTTGCTATTGTTTAAAAAAAAAAAAAAAGATATGTGTGGCCCAGTTTTCTGGCATCTACCTTGAGAGACAGTGGGGGAAAAACCAATATAAAAACTGTATGAATAATTTCTCTGTTTATTTATCTTCAGATCAAGGATGCATCCTCAGGTCTCTTCCAGAACCTTTGTGCTGCTCTTGCAAGAGGAAGAGACAGAAAATCCTTGTAACTAGTTACCTGGCATCCCCATTCAAAAGAAGAAATCCCCCAGGCTGGATGATGGATGCTTTTCCTACTCTAAGCTGCACAGTACCCCAGATCAGGTTACATATGATCAAGCTTTAGGATCTGGTAACTGTCCCACTCTTAATTACCCAGATTCTACTTATTGGCCACAGACACAGATAAGGCTGTGGAATACTCAGTGCCTTCTTCACCTTGGCCTCCACTGAAAGGGTCTCCCAGGCCTCTGTGCCTAGGGCCAGGGTTCAAGGAAGAAAGGAGCTACTGGGAGCAGATGAGGACTGAGTCTAACATCTCTTGCGAAATTCTAACCCACATGTGTCCACAGGACCTGAAAGAATCTATCCAAGGGTGTTGAGCAAGCTGGCCGACATCTGAGCACAGGTACTGCCTAACATCTTGGACAGGTCACGCAGCTTGAGGGAGTATCTTCTAATGACTAAAGAAAGGTGAATGTGGTACCCATCCTTAGAAAAAGCAAGAAGGTTAATCGGCTGAACTATAAGGCAGTTAGCATCTTTTCAGACCTTGGGAAATTCAGGTAGTGAGTCCTCTTGGAAATCTCTTCTGGCCACATGAAGGTGGTGGCGGTGGCAGGTAATGAAGAGCATGTATTTACCACGAGTAAAAGGGAGAGCAGTGGATGTCATTTACCTCAGCTTTAACAAAGGTTTCAATCTATTCTCCCATGGTGTTCTCATATTCAGGTTCGGACATCATTGTCTGGGTAGGGAGACACCCTGGTTGAGTGGTCAGGTTTAAAGGCTGACGATTAATGTTCTGTGCTCTACCTGGAAGCCAATTATGGGTGGCACTCTTGAAGAGTCTCTGTTGAGATCTGTCCTGTTTTACACCTTTATCAGTGACCTGAAAGAGGACAGAGATGGAGTGCACCTGCCTCAGCTTTGCATACGACATCAAGTTGGGGGAAGGCTTTAGTCAAATACTTGAGAGCAGGACTGCATGACCTAGACAGGTGAGAGGAAAGAGACGACAGTGACATGTGAAATTCAGCAAGGATGAATGCTGAGCTCTGGCCTGGGAAGGCAGAGACCTGCAGCAATGCAGGCTGCGTCCGGGCAGCAGCTGTGGGGGAACAGCCAGGCAGCAAGCTGAGCAGGTGCCAGCCATGTACACAGGCAGCAACTGGGACCAGCAGCACCCTGGGTGGAGCTCGGGGTGGTGCATGAGCAGCGTGTAGCCCTAAAAGCCAGGGGAGGGATCATCCTCTCTTCTCTGCACTCAGACCACATAAGGAATACTGCCTCAAATGCAGGTAAAACATTGATAGGCTGGTGGGAGTTGAGGGAAGGCCACCAAGATGGTGGGGCTGGAGCCTTTGCCCTGTGAAGAGAGCCTGTGGGACTAGGTCTGGTTCAGCTGGGAGGAGGGACAGCTTTGGGGGCACCAAAAAGCATCCCAGGCACTGACAGGAGGGGATGGAGGAGACACAATTGGGCTCTTCACAGTGGCGTGTGGCAGGAGGGTAAGAGGCAGCAACACAAGCTGAAACACGGTAGGATCAGGCTGGAGATAAGGAGAAGCCTTTTCCCTATGAGAACACAGCATGGCAGTGAAGCCAAGGCCCAGGGAGGCCTTGTCTCCATCCTTGTGTCCTCCAAGGGGAGCCTCTTGACAAAGCATTCTTACTTCAGGAAGCATCATGCTCACAGGCTCTGAACCTGCTGGGGCACGCCGACATCTGCTGGAAAAGTGGCACAGCAAGCTGTAAGCAGTCCAGAAGACTCTTGGAGTGCATTTCTTAATCCAGGTGATAGACAGCCCAACCAGAGAACTGGTACTACACCTGCTGCTTACCAACATGGATAAATTCATTAAAGATGACAAGTCTGGTGACAGCCTGGGCTCTAGTGATCATGTCTTGGTAGACTACACAAACTTGAGATACACGGGCCACGTGAAGAGTATACCTCAGGACCCTGAATTGTAGGAGAGGATACTTTCAGTTTTTTAAGGAACTAGTGGATGGGACTCCCTGAGAAACTGCCCTCAGGGAATAAAGTGCTGAACAGAACTGGCAGCTCTTTAAGGACATTTTTATTAGAGTGCAAAAGCTCTCGATTCTCATGTGTAAGAAATCAAGGAAGTAATGCAGGAGACCAGCATCTATGACTCCAAGTAGGAGTAAGGACCTCCTAGTCAAACTGAAGTGTGAGAAAAAAACACACATGCAGTGGAACCACAGACATATATCCTGGAAAGCATATAGGGATGCTGCCTGGGTGTGTAGGGATGGGATCAGGAAAGCTAACGTACATTTGGACCTGAATTTGGCAAGAGATGTGAAGAATAATACGGGCTTCTATATTTGCCAGAAATGTAAGATGACAGAAAATGCACCTCCCTTGTCCTTTACAGGTAATACAGAACTAGAGACATTTGAGAAGGCTGAGGTATTCAACATTTTTTTTTTTGCCTCAGTTTTCAATGGTAATCTCTCTTCCCACAACTCTCAAGCCTCTGAACCTCAAGGCAGGGACTGAGGGAATGAAGTCCCTCCCATCCCAAGTCAAGATCTGTTTCAAGACCAACTGAGGAACCTGAGCATACATGATTCCATGGCACCCAAAGAGATGTATCCCACGTTCCTGAGGGAATTGACTGATTTAGTTGCCAAGCCATAGCCACTCTCCACCGTATTTGAAAAGTCATGGCAGTTAGGTGAAATCCTCAGTGACTGGAAAAAGGGAAACATCACACCTATTTTTAAAATAGGTAAAAAGATGATCATGGGAACCAATGACAAATCAGCCTTACCGCTGTGCCTGGTAAGATCATGGAAGGGATCCCCCTGGAAGATATGTCAGCGCATATGGAAGACTGGGAGGCAATTAGAGACAGCCAACGTGGCTTCACCAAGGGCAAATCTTAGGTCTAAGACTAAGCTAATGGTCTTCTACAATGGAGTGACTGCATCAATGGAGAAGGGAAGAGCTACACATGTCATTTACCTAGACTTCTATAAGACCTTTGATACAGTCTCCCATAACATTCTTGCCACTAAATTGGAAAGATTATAGTCAGTGGCTCAGTGTCCAAGTAGAAACCAGTAACGAATGGTGTACCTCAAGGATCCATCCAGGGACTAAAACTACTTAATATCTACATAGACAGTGGGATTGAATGCACACTCAGCAAGTTTGCTGATGACATCAAACTGAGTGTTGCAGGGGATTCACTGGGATGCCACAGTGGAGGGGAGGGATGCTATCCAGAGGCATTGACAGGCCTTGATGGGCTTGAGGAGGAACCTCATGAGGTTCAACTAGGCTAAGTCCAAGGGCCCTGCACCTGGGTCAGGGCAATCCCCAATATCAGTACAGACTGGGGGTTAATTGATTGGAGCAGGACTTGGGGCTACTGGTAGACAAAAAGCTGAACATGACCCAGCAATGTGTGCTCGCAGCCCAAAAAGCCAACCATATCCTCTGCTCTGTTCTGGTGAAACCCCATTTGGAGTAGTGCATCCAGCTCTGTGAGCTCTCAGCACATGGAAAGACATGGACCTCTTAGACCATGTCCAGAGGACGGTCAGAGGGCTATGCATTAGTAATTATATAAGAAGAAACATTATCATTAGTATAAAATTTACACCCAACCAAGCACATTTGGACTGTAAGACAGTGTATCTAAATTGTTGAAAAGGCTCCTTTAAAATGATTTCTATCGACTGTTAATAGAGGGAGACCTGTACCAGCTTTGGTCCTTGGAGAAAAACTCCTTATCCGGGAAGAAAAAACCCCTGTTCTTAAAGGAACAGTGACGTAACGTTTATAAGAGTGTGCCTGGATGCTCAAAGCAACATTTAGTTTCCTTGGACACTCAGTGCATGAGAAAGGCCCAATACCAAGAGGTTACCAAAGAGTTTGGCAAAAACCCCTTGCATGGAGAAACCATGGGGTTGGACCAGATGACCTCTCAAGGGCCCTTTCAACCTCAACAATTTTGTAAAACAGACTCAATCTTGCTTTCCCTGTTTCAACTCCTTTTGAAGAAGAAACTATATATCTGGTGTTGATTTAGGCCCTGAAAGGTTCAGCAGTTGTCTAATGCATCACACTGTCAAGGTAACAGCTTGATTCCTGATGTTTTATTGTTAACCACTTTTACAGCGTGAACCAGAAAGGAAGACACTGCACATGGATGGAAAGAGAACAACTCTCTCTCTCTCTCTCTCTCTCTCTCAAAAAAAAATCTGTAACTGCAAAAGAGTAAAGGATAAAGAAAATTTATCGAACAACCAACATTGTGGCTAATTCTGAATATAATTCAACTTAAAGCAAGGCACTGCAGAATTCTGTTGCACAATTGCAATACGGTAGCAAGTGCCTACTTTACCCACCCACTCCTAATACCTGTGACAATGCAAAGAGAAAGGTCCGTTCAGCACAGAAACATCCCAGCAGACACTCACTCGTAACAATTCACTTTTACATAGGTGGTGTGCAGATGTCCAAGGGAGCTTAGGGAAGAGACAGTCAATTGAGTACCTTGATCACTTGCTACACAGGCTGAGACAGTCTTATTCACACATTTCTATAATAATAATAAAAATAACATTTCTAGGCTGCACTGCATCAAGTGCTCCATCAAGCCACATCCTAATCTTAGATGTGTACACTTTCACGGAAGCTTCATTCTAATTCATCCTCTTATTATACACTGTGCTAACAAAACGTGACACTAATGAAAGCAGTATTAACTTCTCATACGTAAGAGAACTTTTGAAGGAAAACATATCGAATTCTTATAGTTGTTGGACTGAACTACAAAATAAAAATAAAAAAGAAATTACTACCATGTTCCACTTCTATCTTCCGACATCCTGCCCAAAGAAAGTAACAACCACATCAAAATAACCCCACCCCAAACCTAATCAGGTCCCTAACAAGCAAGAAACTTCTGGGTGGGGACTAACATAGTTGCAAAAACTAATTCAAATACTTAGATGAACAGGCCAAGTGAAAGCTTAGCTGCTCATGAAACTGAAAGAAAACTGCTTTATCTTGGATAGCCTGGGTGGTGCTGCCTCAGCCTATCCTGAATGCCTCTTCTCCACTGCTCAAAAACGAAGCCCTCCTGCGGCATTTTGTACTGTTTTCTAGACCACCCACTCGGACATGGATACACAAACCACATGTGCTAGCAATGTCTGCCCTGCACTGAAAGTAATATCAGCATTACGACCTTATTACTTGCACAGTCAGGCTTTTAATACAACTTATTTGTCTTCTCAATACCTTTGATTTCTTAATGGTTTGTATGTAGTCTCTCTACTGGCCATTAGATGCCTAAGAATTTGAAAGGGGAATATAACTGCTGGGAAAAAAAACCCTTTATTGGAGCTAAAATATTTTTAGTGGATTTTTCTTCCCCTTTGTCAGAGATAGGCTTTATTTCTAGGTCTTACTAAAAAGATGTAACTGACAGCTTCATAAACCTACTACTTCCTAAACAGAACCCAGACCCTGAATTCTGTCTCTCCGTGAGCAATGATGTAAGGTATTAATTTATTCCTGTGATGAGAATGGTAAAGTTTAATAATGGAAATTCCAGCTTTATAACATCAGTTCTCTGAAGAAACATAGAAAAATGCATGACCCATTTCATGTGACATTCAGGAAAGGCTTCCTCCCAGTCAGAATTATAATGAATGATGATGAAAATAGATCTGCTGTATTCACAGACCTACATTTGACTTTGCTTAAATTTCTAAACTCGAAAAATGAAATGAAGAATGAAAAATGCTAAGATTATCACTTTGCAGTAAAATCAATGAGGCTGAGGTAAACCAGAATATATGTAAAGTGTAAGATTCAAACAAATGTTAAACGGACATTAGCATCTCAAACCATAAGACAAACTTAAGATTTTTGTAGGATGCTGCAAAGCATCTCTTTCATCAAGTCAGCAACAACACAATCATTACATCACTGAACCAAAGCAGCTGCCACTCTGCAAGCTGTCACCCCGTCTTACGGCAGACAGAACTGCTGACCAGCAAACTGTATTGTCTATGTTAACGTAAGAAACCACATCCAGCAACTAAGAGATGTCTTATTTTTTTTTTTTTGTCCCTAGTTCTGCCCCACCCCACCACCCATCCCCAAAGTGTATTGTTCTCACTATGGTAATACTTCTCTCTCCTGCCTAGCCACAGCAGCATTTCTTGCTGCTCAAGTAAAAATGCAAGGCCCTTGTAAGATTGTGCTTTGATGTTAACTTACCTGCTCGCTCAGACACAGAGCCAGTCTTGAAATATCATTGGTTTCGCTGCGCTAATGCACTGATTACCTCCCAAGCACACCCAGTAGCACTGCAGATATATGACTGCTAGTCACCATCACCTGTTTGTAAGTCTTTTATGCCCAACAGTAAAGCTTCTTGGTACAGTATACAGAATAGCTTCCTGGTGTACACTATATTCTACTATATACTGCTTCACAGTTAAGAAAACTCTTGTGGCTTATGAAAACACATGCCTGCACTTTTTAAACTCTAAAAAGTTTAAACTTTTTAAACAGTTTTGTGTTGCTTATTTTTGCAATTCCTGCTACCTCCTGTTATGGCTGAAAGACATAATTTTCACTACAAGTCTCAATTTCAGTGCATTGCACTACAGCCAACTGTGCAAATCAATGGACCAATGAGCAAACACAAAAATAACAAGTCCCTCTATAGACTGAAACAAGAATTTGCTAAAAGATACACTGCTTGCTGTTAAACTGTAAGTGGTAAAAGATGGGATATGATGTGCATGAATGAAGACCGCATGAAGTAAATTAAACATCCTAACATCACAGCACGTCTGGAGTAAGATAATGCACGCAACCACAGTTTTCTCTTAAGACCATTCCTACAGCTTTCCCGTTCCTATTGCAAACTAAGTAAAGGGGCTTGAAATCAATGGGTTGCTCAAGAGAGCCCAAAACACTAGTACAGCTTCTAAGAAAACAAGATGATACTTACCAAGTAAGGACCAAGGACCCAAACCAGATTGTGAATACACTTTACTTCACTGTGAGAATGGGAAAGAAGGAGAATGAGTCAGGCATAACCCAACAACTTTTGACTTCCTTCCCCCAGACTAGAAGAAGCTAATAGATATATACTGGGACTCTCCAAATGCACTGTACTGTGTGTACTCTGCTTCTGAAAGAATGGACTTAACCTAAAAACACCCAGCCAATGAAAAGAAGAGAGCGAGACAAATGATCAACCATTTCTTATTACTCAAAGGCTGAAGACAAAGCATAGGATTTGTTTTGCCATGGAAGATTCTCCTCACTTCAGTGTATGCCCCCACCTCCTTTGTTGCTCCTTCTCTTCAGCGTGGATTAAAATAGCCTTCAAATCTAGACGATACTGAAATTTTTTAAAAGCTTCTCAGTGGATTAGAACTTTTAAAAAGATATTAAAACTTGTCTACCCAATTCGACATCAACTTTCTGAGGTGAAAATGGTGAGACAAAACCTGTCCTTACTATTAGATACAACTACTGTTCTAATAACAGTGATTCACTGAAGCTGAAAATTACGTTTTAGACATTGCAACTCATTGCTAACCTCTGTCCGGTCACCTCAATGAATTAATGCAAATTCTCACACATAACTTTGTTTTGAACAGCCTGATGTTAAGTAATACTCCAAAACATTTATTGCCAAAACACTTTAAGCCATCCCAAAGATCAATGCTCATATAAGTTAAAGACTTGGAAGGGTACATTTTTATTTTTTCTTTAAGAGAAATATGAATGCCTGAAATTAATTGAACAAGGATTTATTTTGTTTCTGCATACAAAATTAGACAAAACGGGCTATTTTTTCTTTAAATTTAGATCAACACTTTGTAATTTTTATTCTATGAGAATTTTGTGGAAAATGTCAGATACACACACACAACTTCAGTTTATCTTCTTCCTTCTCCCACAGAATTAAAAGTTTAAAAGTTTAAGGATAATCCAAACACAATTTATATGAAATTCGGCAGTAACGATACTGGAATTGCTGTCATCTGTCTTTTACGCCTGTTCTCCTATTTGCTGTTTTCTTCAACCCCTGTTCTCAGTGTACAATAAAACTTACCTAGTATTTCAAGGGTAAAATGATTCATTTCACCCTTTCTAACAAACCAGTGCAATATTCAAACTAGAAGTATCGTAGGATTCTTCCCCTCCTGGAACTCAATGAGTTTTACCACAAAATTTAGTCAAAAACGTCAAAATGGGTAAATTCCCATATGTACCAGGTACAACTAAAAGATAGGAAGTTGAACACACAATAGTACACCAAAGGTTTTTAAGGTTGCTTTTACAGTTCCAAACATTTTCATATAAAATAATCAATCAAAATTGAATTTTATCCCCTTCACATGCACCCCTCCCCACCATCACCTGCCTTATGTCAAAAGTAACTTCAAAATTACACTCCACTCCCCGCTTCCTCCCCAATTGCACATTAAGACATGAACTTAAAAGAACAACATAACACTTCAAGTATGCTTCATGCCAATCATCAATAAGAGTCATAACATTACTGGAAAAGTACACTTGTTCTTGGGAAGCCTGAGGACTTCCTGTGGAATGTGGTCAAACTACATTTTACATAAGAAAAAAGCCCCCCAACCCAATCCATATCCCACCCTCTCAAAAAGAGTAAAGCATAAAATTTTCTTTGGACTTAAAGAAACAGTATTAAATTTACCATCTGAATAAGAAATAACCCCAATAGAAATTTAGTTTTACAGTGCTACACAAACTGTGCGCATGAAACAGTAAGTCATACAGATACTACTGTTCAGCTCTACACATACAGACTACACATGGCATATAAGCACACACATGACATACTGGCCTGTCCAGAAGCAAGATACATTTTTAAGGCTGGTGAACCTGAATAAACCTTTGCATCCAGAAGTTTGGTTTTTTTTTTTTTTTTTTTCCCTT